>JAQZBX010011723.1:0-30769 GCA_029593785.1 Cabassous unicinctus | reverse complement strand
GGACTAGCATTATCGTATTTGTTTTCACAACAACCTCATGGAGTATGTAGGATAGGCATTTTTTTTAATCTTCTCTTTCTCCTTGTTTATTGTTGTTGTTACAGATGATTAAGCTGAGACAAATGAATTAAGGTACTTGCCCAAGATCACACAGCCATCTAGGGGTAGAGCCAGGATTGAAACTAGGCTGCCTGACATCTAAGTTTATGTTTTTACCTGCACTTCCTTTATATGGTTCAATAATGGTAAAATTCTATGCTAAGCGATGTATCAGTGGTTCTCATTCTCAACCTTGGTAGCAGAGTCAATGTACCTGGGGTGCTTTAAAAACTCCTGATGCAAGAGATTATAAATTAATTGGTTAAGGCACAACCTGGGGATTGGGATTTTCCAGAGGTTGGAGACCTCTGCTATTTAGACCATTTCATTTTATCCTTTTAATGACAATGCAAGGTTGATATCATCCCCATTTTAAAAATGAGGAAACTAGTACCCAGAGAGTTTACTCTACTATCCCACCAGTCTGCAGCCTAAAGAATGGCAGAGCCAGATGCAAAATTTCTGATCACCAAGTCTCACAATTTTAAGCTTTTTACTTCAAACTTTGAAGCAGACACAGCCAAGTGAACCAAGCATGATGCAATAACTAAAGAAAGAGCCGAATTTAGAGTTTTCAAAAAGTTTAAGAACAGCATTACTGTCTGGAAATCAGGCATAGTAAGCAGTATCAGTTTGTTTGTTTGGTTTCTGTTGTTATAAGACTTCATTCGTAAGACTTAATGCATTGAAAAGAAAAGTTTAAAAAACTTGGGCGCCAGTAGATAAATGACAAAAGAAACCTCTAGCCATTTGTTTGTTTTTAAAACAAGCTGTGATCCTGATAATGAAACTGTAGAATTTTAGAGCAAAAAGAACTAGGGGAAGCCGATGATGTAGTCCAGTGGTTGAGCACTGACTTCCCACATACGAAGTCCTGGGTTCAATCCCCAGGCCCAGTACCTCAAAAAAAAAAAAAAAAAAGAACTTCAGAGATTCTCTAGTCTAGAGGTTCCCATACTTGAGACTGTATCAGAAATAACTGGAGGACTTGTTAAAAACGTTTCGGACCCTGTAGGTTTGAGGTGGGCCTTGAGAATTCACATTTCTAACCATCTTCCAGTTGATACATATTCAGCTGGTCTGAGATCTGCATTTTGAGAATTACTGCTCTAGTCTAATCCCATTCTTCACGGAAGCCCAATCGGATGAACCTTTACCCTGACCCAAAACTTGAGCGGTTGGAGATCAGAGTTAAAATACTCTTTAACTCCTTAGAAGCACTGGTTTTGGGGTTTGACTATACCGTTCAGAGAGGTTATTCATTAATATCTGGTAAGTGCCCCTTGAGAATTTGGGGAGTTTTCCTTCCTGTTCTCCTCTTTCTCAAGTGGAGGTGAGTATAGAGTGGTCCAGGAAATCAAAGTCTTAAATAAATCATTCAGTTAATTGAGACGAGTCAGGGCCACCTATGGATATAGATTTATTTATGAGTACGATTTTTTAAGGCTTGAAAACTAGGAAACAGTAGTTCTGGAGGTCTGCTCTTGAACGGGGACGGGCGGAGTGGGGGGAGGAATGGGATTTTTGCCATCACTGTGCAATTCTATTTTAAGGAAAAAAAATGAAACCTGGAAAATGTAGTGAACATTTTCTTCTTACTGGAAATTTAACGATTAACAACACTCCTTCCCTCGTAAGTCAAAATACAGTTTCACTTAGTGAGTAGCTAATTAAGGGAGAGTAAATCTCTTAGCCCCATTAAAATACTGAGATTTCTTCAGATAAACCTTGAAACTCGCAGAAATATCAAGCAGTATAAGTATGACATTAAAATCGGCAATTTATTTGGCAGGTATTTATCAAGTGTCTAAAGTGTTCCAATTATACTGCTAGGTGCAGCCACCGATGATTAAAAGCCATCGAGAAGATTACTTAATGGAGGGTGGGAGGGACATAAGCCCAGTCTACCTTGATACAAACCAGATAGTACAAAGCATTATGGGACACAGAGGAGAGAGCCATTGACTCTGCCTATGGGGTCTCCGGGAGGCTTCCCAGAGGAGGTGACATTTGAGGCGGCCTTGGAGCACTGCAAAGGTGGTCTTTCTACTCATCCCAAGTTTGAGGAGACTCATCGTGTTGCTGAACATTGCAGCTGATTAAATGAGAGCCAAAATACAAGTAGAGGAACATTTTCTTTGCAATAGTACATGATATATTGATAAATATGTAACTTTCTCCCCCAGTAAGAACACATGAATTAAGACTGGAAGAACAGGGAAAATGTTTACATCTACATTCTGTACATCTCAAAATATTGATTGGGATTGAATAACTGAATAAGACTTACTATCCAATCAATGGAAATTGATGGGGGTGGGGAGAGGAGCAGAACTTGAGCTGTACAGGAAAGCTCTAACCACACAAAGAGTCCATTAAAGCTAAAATCGTCTCATTTAATCACCTTTGCTAATAGAGTAAAAATAAGTAAATAATAAACTGAGGTTCCCTTCCAAGATCTTCTTAGCAATAACATACCCAACTCAAGAGCATCTGACACGAAGCACCTCAATCTCCCTTACGCTGCATTGTGGAAAGGTGAGAGAGATGAAATAGCATAGTTCTGAAGTTTATACAACTGTCACATTACATGGGCTGATGATCGTTCTTTTTTTTTTTTTTTTTTTTTAAAGATTTATTTATTTATTTATCCCCCCCTCGCTGCTTGTGTTTTACTGTGTCCATTCGCTGTGTGTCTTCTCCGTGTCTGCTTATCTCCCCCTTGCTGTGAGGTCCTGCTGCATCAGCCCACCGCGCCGCGCGGGCCGGCCTGCTCTCACAAGGAGGCCCCGGGTTCGCTTCCCGGGGCCTCCCGCATGGCAAACGGGGGCTCTATCCATTGAGCCACACCCGCTTCCCAATCGTTTTTGATTATTAAGGAAGAAATCTTGGAAGAATTCCAGGCAAATATCATAGACTTTTTTTATCTGTTTATTCATTTTTAATTGTTGTTTTTGTTTTAACAAAGTATGATTTTGTTCCTTAGGTCTCTTTGTTCTTTGACTTAGATATTCTAGAATCATACTATGGTTGCATTACTGTGAAACTTGGGGAAGAGCAAGTAATCAATGGGGAGCTGTACCAAAACTTTCTGAGTGAAAGCAATGATAGAGAAGGGAAATTGAGACTCCAGCTTCTCTTAGTGTGTTTGAAATATCCTCCCTAGTATTGTATGTGTTTATCCTAGGAAACTTATACAAGCTTAGTACAGAGCAGGCACCCAAAACTGAGTGTTTCCTGAGTAAGAAAGAAAGAAAGAATAGGGTGCATAATTGTTGGAAGTAACAAAAGAAGTGTAAAATTGTTGTTCAACTTTTTTTAGTTGGTCATATTTTAAAAACATAAAGTTTTAAAAAATCTTCCTTTGTTAAATTCCACTTCTTTGTGTAGAGTTTTAATTTATCAGAGGGTGAGTTAATATGTTTCTTTTCTCTTCTCACTAATGAAAATTGTCTTTGATTTATTTAGTTTTCTAATTCAAGTGGTAAACGAACTCAAGGGAAAAAAATCGGGTCTTTAATTATGTTATTTGCTTTTCTGTAACACAGAGTCTGATTGGATAAAACTTCCTTACAAATAGCTGTGCACTTAGTGACAAACTGCAGGTGAGATAAGAGCCCCTGGGGTTTCAATGTCTTAAGTATTGCCCTGTGTCACCCCTCCCCCATACCACCATTCCTGTTATTTTAATCTACCAGAGAAATGGAACAGGACTTCTTTATCTCACTTTCCTTTGCATCCAAAGTGTGGCTTTCTAGAAATAACATTTGGCTCTCTCTAATGTGATATGTTCTCATCAGGGTCTTGGTTTTGGAAAGAAACCTCCAAACAAAGCATTCAGGACTTGGTTAATGCAGTGCAGGTTAGAGTGGTAGAGACTGAGCTAAAGGCAAGGGCTGCGTCTTGTTCTGCTGTTTAATAAATTGCCTTCTCCCTCTCCCAGTAAGGGAAGGAATCCACCTCCTCCTGGAAGGTTTTCAGTGCTGCTCCAGCATCACGCCTAATTGAAAGAGGAGCTGTGTGGCTCTTCTTCATGGGACCCTCATCAGCATTTATCCAAGAAACTTTAAGGGAACGAAAAGTACCTATAATCCTTAATATGGAAAATTTGGGGTTGAATTCAAGAGCCATTTACGAGCATTTTTTTTATTAAAAAGCATTTGTTTTTAGGACATACCTGTTATCATAACTTTTTTAGGTAGTTGTCAGGTTAAGTGAAATGTTTCCATGTTGCCATGATAAAGGTCAAAGCTGATGCGACAGCTTTGTTTGTTTGCTTTTGTTTTAATAACGTGGTTTTTTTTTTTTTTCATTAGGTAATGCTTGGTCAATATTGATTATTTGACAAACATAAAAAAAATAGAAATGGGAGGAAGAGAGCAATGATTCCATATTGCTTCTTCATAACTATCAGAAGAATAAACACAAATGGTGAGGAACTGCTACAGATTACCTTAGTATAGCAGAACCTGTCCTCTCCTACTTTCTCCTTCGTCTTTTTTTTTTTTTTTAACCAACCTCCCTCCTCTCCATTAACCATTTTTTTTCAATCACCTCATCTTTTAAAATTTCCCCATATCACTCTAATAATCTAACTGTATGGTCTTGTTAAATTTGGCAGCCTTGCTTAAACTCAATAATAATAATCTGACTAATAAATTGTTGGTCATTAGTGCATTCATTCATTCATATTCTAAAGACACATCCTATAACTTTACTGGAATATTTATCAAGTTCGATTACTGGCTGTGAGGACAGTCACACCTGGTCCAGCTCCACAGATTGGGTAGGGGTGAGGGGAGGAAAAGAGTAGTTAGGGAGCAAGTGTAGCTCAGTGGTTTTGAGCACCTGCTTCTGATGTATGAGGTCCCAGGTTCAATCCCCAGTACCTCCTTTAAAAATTTTTAAAAAAAGAGTAGCTATTTAATAAAAACTGAATTCCTAAAGGAAATGATAGTCAAAATGTACATATAAAGGGGCAACTAATTAGTTGGGGAGAAGAGAGAGAATATACCTTTACCAATTCTACCCTACTTCTTTTTGATATAGGCCTCTTTTTACCTTTCTAAGCTTTAGGGAAAAGTAGAAGACAATTTGGCATATACTTGGCTACTTATCTTTTAGGATCAGATGTCCCTTCTCTCTCACTTACAACTTTAGACCTCAGAGAGCTCTGATCTCTGTTAGAGTTTCCATGTACATTGTCAAGAATTGTGAGATTAACACTAATAGCCTAAGCACTGAAAAAGGGAGAATTGTATGCTTTCCTTATATGAGATTTTCCACTACCAAGGTATGTAACCCTGATCAAGGCTCTTAACCACTCGGAGTCTCTTTTTCTCACCCATAAGGTAGCCAAGTTGTATTTATAATCTTGATGTAACCTTTCCTGTATTTCCCTTCTTGCTCAGACTTTCTGTTCTGCCATAGATTGCTGGCCCTTCAATGTAACAAGAGCAAAGTCTGTGAAGAAATTGACTTTTGGGGTATGTGATCAGAGGAACTCCTGGGTGAATGACCCATGCTTGGCTTAGTAATAAAATCAGCAGCATTATTGACTGAACAACCTGGATAGAGGGGTGTGGAAGAAATGTCTTAAAGAAACAGAAAAGGGGTACGAGCAATTTCTCATTCCCTTTCTTTAGAATAAGGAAGGTATAATTGAATGTCCTGGGGGGTCAGCAGAATCAGTTAACTTTATCAAGTCTGTCTTCTTCATATTCATGCACAAACCATGACAGTAGCTTTAAGTAGCACATCTTTTGTTTTCATTCTCATTACCGAGTATATATGGTGTATAGCAAGCAGTTCACATCATCTTATGGTAAAGTAATAGGTATTTTCACTGGAGCAATACTTCACTTCATTTTCTTTTCTATATTCAGTAACTTGAAGCTCTAGTCCAAGAGGAAGGCCAAATGAATTGATAATGCCATTCTCTTATATCTCTTCTTTCAATTACAGGGATTTAAAAATAATATGGTTGAAATTTATAGAAGGCTCACTATGTGGCAATTTAATTATATGTTCTATTGTTTTCTAAATTATATTATATCCTATTATGTTGTAAATTACACCATGACAATGATATGACAATATAATTTGTTATCTAAACTGGGGCACTTTGAGAGTGAAAGGAGTGAGGACTGTTAATTATTAGGCTAGGACAACTGGTCCTAAAATGTCTATGACCTGCTGGGTCATATGGTCCTCTCAATTAGGGTCAGTTGCTGCTGTGCTAAATTGGTTTCACTCATTTAATCCCCATAACAATTATATAAGGTAGTTGTTATTGTTATTCCCCCTTTCTATTTATTTATTTATTTACGTATTTATCCCCCCACCCCATTGTTTGCGTTTGCTGCCTGCTCTCTGTGTCCGTTCATTGTGTGCTCATCCTCTTTTTAGGAGGCACCTGGAACTGAACCCAGGATTTTCCATGTGGGAGGGAGACACCCAATGGCTTGAGCCACCTCCACTCCTCACTTGTTGTATCTCTCATTGTGTTTCCTCTTTGTTTCTCTTCGTTGGGTCGTCTCGTTGTGTCGTCTTGCCACACCAGACTGTCTTGTCAGCTTGCTGTCTTGCTCGTCTTCTTTAGGAGGCACTGGACACTGAACTCGGGACTTCCCATGTAGTAGGCTGAAGCCCAACTGCTTGAGCCACATCCACTTCCTGTTATTCCCCTTTGATAGCTGAGGAAACTGAGACTTAGAAGGGTTACGTGAAGCTAGTGCTTCACAGAAAAGGCCTTGATATAAGGCCTTCTACAGTTTCCTGACTTCTTCTGGGTATAACACATGCAGTCACACACACATACACATATACACACACATCCCTAATTAATCTGCCTGATCTGGGGATGCAGACTTATCAAACATACTGATTTATGAAAAGGAACCATAGAAGTGTGTCAGAGAGTTCTAACAACAAAAACACCTTAAGCCTGTTTGTGTGGTCACCGGGTACTAAATCTCTCACAATTTTTTTCTACTTGTCCTTTGAAAATTTGGACAAGGGGGTTAATGAAAGCAATAGGGAGAGAACTTTCGAATATTATTGTATATTCATTTAGAGCAGGAAAAAATTCTTTGTATTTTTTTGGTGTCTCATGGATATATACATTTTTAGCCTGGGATAAGTTAAATGGGGTAGTTAAGATGGGTAATTTGGTGATTTTATTGGTATTATAGCATGTCTTGCTTATTCTGAAATCCACTTCCTCCACCTTCCCTGCCTCTACTACTGCCTCCCCTCTTCATCCCAGAGTTAAAATACCCTTTATTTTGGACAACACGAGATCACACACATGATTGAGTCAACAATTTATGGGTTTTAAAAATAGGAATTTTGTCCTCTCAGGTTTATTGTTTATCATAATCATCTTTCAAGTGAAAAGGCTAATTTACTCTTTCTATAGGAATATTTTAAGCTTGATTATCATAATATTATAGCTGCCTGAAAAGGTCTAAAACGGAGCATTGACCTTGAGTGTTTTCTGCATTTAGCTTTTGGTGCTTAACATTCAGGAAAGACTATAACTGCAACTCATTTATTAATGTATAATTTCAAAATGTTAAGTATTGCTCTGTAAATATATGCCATGCAGATTATAGAAAACTTGTAGGATACCATAAAATGCATTTGATATTTTACTAGGGTAAAAATGTTGGAAATACAACAGAACTAAAGTCAGTTTTCCCACTGGAGCTACTGTAGTTTATAATTTAATTTTTACTGACATTTCACCATGTATATTATTAGCTTGACAAAATGAAAGTGAAATAATCCTGAATTAATTAAACAGAAACTGACTTCCCACTATTAGTTTTTCTGTCTTCTGCTGATTCTCTGATTCATTTTTTTTTTTCCTTTTCCTCTTTCATTCACTGGGAAAAGAGTTTGGTGTGCTATGGACATGTGACAATTGCTCCCCAGAGAATGGGCTTTTTTATAGGGAGTCCATAATTTGGGAATGGGATGGGTTTATAGGAAAGAGCTTTGTTAAAAGGAAAGAGTTTTATTAGTGCTTCTGTGGAAGTGATGACTTTCAGTCGAAATGATTGCTTCTTGCCAATCGAGACAATAATTTAAATATCAAAGCCTGTGCCCTAGAAATGAAAGGCAACAGAAAATGAGGGATGATGAATTGTTGGAGCTTTGGAAGTAATACAGAGAAAAGGAGTCATACTGAACTTCGAAAACAGTCTGCACGTTCACAGTGAGAAAAGTTGTGTTCTTGTGCAAGTTTATAGCACAATAGAAATTCCAGTGTACAGATGAGGAAAGGAGAAGGATGGGCAAGGCGTCCTGCCCAAGGCCACAGCCCAGGAGCTGACAGCAGGGAGCTGTCTGTCCAGACCCCCTCGATTGTCCTTCTAGGTTCTCCTCTCAGGGATGTTTTCAATGGGTTTTCTTTTGGAGTTAAATAAGGTAGCTTGTAATAATCCAGATTTTCTGGTATATTATACTATACAGGATGCATAAAAGATAGCAGGGAAGATGGTTCAAAAAGTTAAACAGCTTTTCAAAGGTTTTACAATCTTGGGGAAAGATCTGTAAAGATAGCTTATGAGGCATTCTGAAAAATCTTAATTTGCCATGCCTTGTTTAGTTTTAAATAAGTAGCAAATGACAAATGTGCAATATAAAATCAAAATCTGCTTCAAAAATAGTGTGACAGCTATAAAAATTTTTTTAACAGGTTAGTCCTGTTTCTTTTCAAAAAAGCAAGGCGGGAGTTAAAAATAGCTATTAATATGCAATAAGGGCAAGACTAAATTTCTCATCATCGTTTTGCAACATAAGAATTCATTGTTACAATGGTTTAGGAAATGATTCTGACTGAAACAGAACAATAAAATTTCTGGTATATACAACCTATAGGAATCTACGTTTTCTTTCCACTTGAGTTTTGCTCCTTGCCATTCTGATTGTTTCAAATGGAAATGAAGTATATTCTCTGCTTGGTTATCCCTGGGTTAGTTGGGGCCTGGGAATGAAGTTCTCCAGATATTTTTGACTGCATTGTTTAAGGATAAAGAGATTGAAACTATGCATAGACTCAGATTCTGATGCATAAACTGATATTAACTAATTTATTATTTTTCTTTGTGAAATCATCATAAGAGGTCCTTTTGTTTGGTTCCATTTTTCCTGCTTTGGGTAGACTCCTTGTGGTAAGATTGTGAAGTGTACAGACTGATTAGCAATATGTATTTATTTTAGGCAGTTTATCTAGTTGTTGCTTTTTTTTCCAAATCCTTTGTAGTTGAGATTCTTACAGGTTTAAGTTCAGTATTACTTATGGTGTGCTTATTTCCTGTGATAATCCACTCCTTTCTCCTTCAAAGGGGGAAAAACTCTGTGACTAGGAAATGTTCTTCAGATGACTGAGCTGAGTGTTTATAAAATATTCTGGAAACTGTCCCGGAAGTTTAGTGCAATAGATATTATTTTAAATTTTAAATTGGTGAAACTGGATTCAAGACATTAGGTGTAATCTTAGGCCCTTGACTTGTAGATGTGACATTTTGATCCCAAGGGGAAAACACACAGCTCTACAAACCTATACACTTCTGGACATTCAGAAAGCAGCTAGCTCAATGAACACTGTACCTTGCATAAATAAAATATGGTTAGTGCAAAATCAGTGAGAACTACGATATGTATGCTTGTGCATATATATCTCTGTGAGAACATAAAAAAAGACCTATATGAATATGAATCTAAATATGTTTTAAAATATACATCAAAGAAATGAATGGCTCATTATGAGGGCAAATAAAAATCCAAAGGGAAATAAGAAAAGTCTAGAAACTGGATGATAACTCCTATGAAACGTGGTGACTTTAGATCCATCAGTAAATAATTGACTGCAAATTTTGTCTTTAAAAAGCCATTTCAAAGGAGTAATAAACAGGATCTGCCACAGCATGATAATGCAAAGAAACAGATACAGTAGAGGATTCGGCACAGGTGCAAAATCTGAATGTGTTGAAGTATATTTAGATGCATTGAACACACTAAGATAATTTTTATTTTTTTAAAGAAATGTCCCCAGACAAAGAAAGAAACTTTTTTTAGTATATCTTTTAAAATGAGTATAGTTTAATCTATTAATATCCTTGAAAATTTTAGTTTATTCAGAAATCAAGATAATAATCATAGGAACCAAAGATGTTTCTCTATCTTCCTAATGCTGTATTAACTGCATAATTCTTTTATTGTATTTTAGAAAAATCATGTTTCTTTTCCAAAATGCCTTTTTAATTTATTTTTTTAAATTGTAAAATGATTACATGTCTCATTTTAGATTGAATAGGCAAATCTTTTTTTTCCCCGGTGTCTGCAGAATGCTTGGATTTTCTTCTACATCTCAAAGCTCTTTTAATTCACTGCTCACAACCAAATTTACATCTTAATTGCAGAGTTCACATTTAACAATATAGACAGCATAATGCTACTGGTAATTAAGCTTTTACTACCTGCTTTTATACAGTATTCTCAGGCACAGTTTTTTGCTATGTGAGTTGTGATCTAGAAACTTGTGTGCATTTAGACCACAAATAGAACCAGGCCCATATCTTAGATACGGTTAAATACAGGGCAGGGAAATTGCTTTCTTCTGTGGGGGGACAGAATCATGTCTATCATTTTTATATTATGAATTTTAATATGGCTGTTCTATTTTAATATATTTTTTAAGACGATGAAAATTTGAGACGGTATGCTGAGCTGAGTGCTGATTTAGTGAATTTAACATACGCTGAACTAATTTATTTTGATCTCAAAGATTATGCTCTTTATATCATGCAAGACTTTACATGTAAAGGCTACTGAGTAGTAGAGGTGAATTATATCAAAATTGTAGGTCTTCCACTCTCCATAAGGTAGCAGTTATATCTTTGCCATAAATAGCTGGTAGCTTTTACAATGTACATTCATTAGTATAAAAAAAATCTTGTAGTTTAGAATAGGACCTAAGCAAAATCTTTGCTATATGGAAATATAAAAATCTTATGCATTGTAATAGGAGGAAAACACCCTTCTCTTATATCCTTTTTTTTTTTTTTTAATACTTTTGATTGAGAATTCCTAGTTTTAAAAATCATTGCCTGTTTGAACTAGTTCTTATAGTGACACGACTGCGTGATGATTTACAAAATGTTTCTGGATTGTTTAAAGCATGCAGGGCATGTTATGTATAGAAACAAATAGGTTCACTGCACTTTATTTGAAAGGTGGGGATGTATTGCATAAAATCATCTGTATTTGTATCTATCTCCCAGTTTGGAAGCTTCTATTGAAATAAGTACATAACTATGAGCACGTTTAGTGCACTGTTTAGCAATGCTCAGTCCTCAAAATGAAGTCTTTATTTTGTTCAAATGCATTGAGATGGATTTAATGTACTATTTATCCTACAGTCCTGTCTCCCACCCTGAAACTGGAGAAGCCAATTTGTCCTACAGTTGTTTACCTTTGTTTTGGAAAGCTATGCATTGTATATCTATATGTAGTGAGACAGTAGCAGTTATAGACATGTTTACACGTAAAATTTACATAGGCATTCTCTTAAATTGTATTGACGCACTCTTTCCTCTTCTGTAGTTGTGTAAAACTGCATTCCACCTCAAAGATGACGATCCCAGTTCACACAGCCGAATAATTTAGAGTAATTCCTTTGATTTAAAAAAAAATGCCCAGTATAGATCAGATAAACAGGCAGAGACATGATTACGAATAAACGAGAAAGCACAGCACTAAATAAGAAGTAGCTCACAGTGTAATAAAACAGACAACAGCAGGACAAACTTAATTCTCTACCTTCCGCAGAATCCTTTCCCAAATTAACTGAGTCTGCGTGAGTTCTTCTTTTCAAGGCAAAATATAGCTTAGGCTAGAAACCAAACACAAATCCCTCCAGTGCTTAGAGAGTTAAGTTAGTTGTGTTTCTTTTGTAGCTTCCCAGGAGGGAAAAAAAGAGAGAGAAAGAGAGAGCAGTATCTATTGGGAGCGTTTAAATCTCTCTCGCCCTGGCTCTTTTTCTCGGCTCACTCAGTTTTCAGACCCTTTCGGTTCTCTGCACCCTGCCTACCTGCCTTGCTCCTCTCGCTCGGTGCAGCCTCGCGTCGCCTCCTTCCTGATTGGGCAGAGGCCCCCCAATCGGCTGCGCGGCTGGGCCGGTGGGATTGCATATGTAAAGCCCTACTTCATATTAATAAGCTCCAATCGGGGCTTTAAGTCCTTGATTAGGAGCGTGTGAGCGCTTTGGTCCCAACTGGCTGTGCCTATAGGCTTGTCACTAGCAGAACATTTGTGTTAATTGCACTGTGCTCTGTCAAGGAAACTTTGATTTATAGCTGGGGTGCACAAATAATGGTTGCCGGTCGCACATGGATTCGGTAGAACTTTGCCTTCCTGAATCTTTTTCCCTGCACTACGAGGAAGAGTAGGTACCTTTTTCTCTTTCCGTTTTCAACTCGGTGTGGGGTTGCGGGTGCGGGGGTGGCCACAATGTCTCTTTGCACACTGATTCAGGTAATGCCCTGGGTATTTTGAGCGCAAGAGTGCTTGTTTGTGTCTGTCTTGTGCTTTTGTGTGGAGGGTGAGCTCCTAATTCAGTAAGTCGAGAATTGTTCTCTGACTACAATGTTACCTTTGAGGCAAAGCGCAGTGACTGTCAGTAAAACAGCTGTGTGACAGTCACTTCTTATTCAGGTGCTAAGAATAGGCACTTGGCACAAATGCTTAGTGAACTGTTCAAATGCATCTTTTACTAGGACCCATTTTCCCAAGGAAAGATGTTTTAAAATACAATATTCCAAATGATTTATACTATTGAGTGCCTCTTATGGATTTGCAGTTTGACATATTTTCAGCTCCCTGTCATTTCTTACCGGGCAGAGTTAGAGGCAAAATTGCACATTTACTAATTCTCCTTCAGAGAACAATTTAAGAACTAGCTCTATGTAATTCAGGGCTAGAATAATGTTATTTGCATGGTTAGCGTTAAGTCAGCACTTAACTGACAAATCAGCCCATTAGGTAATATGAGATTTTCACACATTATAAATATTTAAGGGGGAAAACCTAAAGCAACAGTAATGAAAATTCAGAAAATGTCCCCTTAAATAGACAATGCTGAGATTGTGGGTTTGTTTCATGTGTCATGTCCAGAAAATATAGAGAAGTACTTTGGTTCGTATATGCAGTTTAATTCGTATTTATGAAAATCTTTATGCACAAGGAAATACATATTTAGATTTACTAAAGGCGGGAGGGAGGGAAGTGAGCGAGGAGTAGGAGAGGTAAATTAGGCATTCTTGTGTAAATGAGTAGGTTGTAAACTTAATTTCAGCCCACTGTTAAGATAAAATATTAGTATATCACGGGAGCTGTCACTGGTTCATCTCTCTTTCTGTTGAGTCAGTTATATTGCTTTGCTTTCACATTACAGTGATACCAACTGTTATAATTCTGAAAAGGGTGCTCTTGGCAAACATTTCTCTCTATAAATTGTGAAGAAAATCTCAAACTCTGGAAGATGAACTACTGCATTATAGGTAGATGTCCACTAGCTGTCCTTAGTGACTGCATATTGCATTGCTTTGTAATTAAGTAAGAGGTGAAAAGTGACTTGCAGTCTCAGTAGCTGCTTGTGTGTGTATGAGAGTGTGTGTGTGTGCATGTGCATTCGCATGCACACACACCCACACTCACACAGGCAGTATTAGCCTAGTGATGGACTTAAGAGGAACTAAAAGATTCTAAGACTGTTTGAAACACTCAAGGGAAGGAAGAAGCCACCTTAAAATGTGTGAAAATAAAAATGATAAACAAAGGTAGGACAGCCCACTTAAGTGTAGTTTGAAGGTTATTACACCTGGGGCTGTAGAATTGGAGAGTTGAAATGGCAGAAAGACTGCATTATCTAAACTCACCCAGATTTTGAACTTCCTCTCGTAAGTAAACAAAACCAACTTAAACCCCATTCCCAGCCTTCTTTTTAAAGTAGTTTCCTTAAATTTAACTTCTTATAGCTGATTTGAATAATTCGTTTGGATAAGCCTCTTAAAGTAGATGCGTTTAAGTGAAATCAGGGCACATGTCCTTTTGGCTTTGGCGCAAAATTCAAACTAGCTTTCTTTTTGGCTCAATTAAAAGTCAGCTTTAAAAAAAAAAATCAGATTTATTGTCTGGAAGCAGTTCTGATGGTTATGTGGTTCACTGGACAGACAGAAAGATCTAATGCTAAGCAACGCATCTGCCTCTCTGTCTCAATTAATAAACCACAGAATTTATACATGCTATTAATATTCATAGTAATTGTACTGGGTTAAACCCCATCACGTGTGTGTATACATAGACATGAAACCAGAATTATGCAGATTCACTGGAAAATATTGGAAAATTTCTGCTTTGGAGACTGTTAAAATGATTCATACTATTTATTGACCACGATTAGGAAAGCCTAAAATGTTAACCTATAACTATGTATTTTTTTATTTTAGGAAAGGTGCCAGCACATTAAAGAAGCATAATACTTGAAAGCTTGTTTCACATCTAATAGCAATAATAGCTGATAGCATAAATAGATGAAAATAATATATCTGCTCATTTTGACATATGTGTCAGTCTAATCATTCTAAATGAGTGTGCTCATCACATGAATCCCTTTCAACCTCTGATTAAAATGTAACATTGACTACAGGATTATAGAGCGGACTTAATTTTACTGACTGTTTTAACAGTTGTCACAGCTGTTGGGAGAAGGAAAGGCAATTGAAACACTCCAGAACAGACAAGATGAGGAGAGAACAGTTTAGTAAATTTCAGCCTGATCGTTGAAATTCAGACATTTAAAATTAGAGATTAGTGTTTTAAGATTCCTGTCCAGTGTTTTGCAAGTTTCTGTTTTGTATGGTCCACTCTTTCTGTTTCAGGATTTTGATTTCTTCTCTTCCTTGTCTCTCCTTACTAGAAGCTAAACTAAATTGAAATACAATCATCCAAAAGTAATATTATAATGTCAGAATATGTGGGGGTAAAATAGGCAAGAAGGAAAAATTTAGTAACAGCAACAACAAAAGCCTAAATCAGAGTAGACGCTATCTTTTAAGGAAAGAATCAGGAGCTTGCCGAGGTCACTTTCGAAGTGATATTATTTGAGAGCTATGAACAGACATTGTAAGTTTATTTTTCTAAGAGGGATAACTTAAAAACTCCAGACTTGGAGCTCACATTACTTTCCTTCCTGTTTCTTCTCTAAAAATCTGTTGAAAACACCTGCAGCCTTAAAGGTAGGTGGTGTAGGTAGAGTTTTCAGATGATTTCTTGGTAAATTGCTGAAAGTGACAACCAGCTGCACTTAGGGGTGAATGTTCTTGAGCTGTGGAGTCTCGGTAACCTTACCCATTCCATCACTAAAGCTAACAGATTACTTCTATTTTTCTAAAAATTAAATAGCCATTGTACTTTCCCCAAACTAGATGTGATTGAGATAACCAGACAACATGTATTTTGTAACATAAGATTATCTCCTTGAAATAAGGGGGAAAAAAGTATCTCTGAGTCAATGGCACCGATATTGAATGGGGGTGGTGAGTAAAGGATGGGTACCCCGTGTTTCACTAGCCCTTTGTGTCAGTGTGTTTATGTTTTACCCTGTGCACATTTGGTGATAAGTTTTAAAAATCCTCCTTTTGCAGATAGGGCTGGAAAACAGCTTTCCATTTCCTGGGCAGAGGCAAGGGTGACTGTGTTGGCTGGTTGTTCTTATAGTTATGGTTTCTCATCTTAATGTGTTTATGGCACTGCTGCTTTATTTACTGAGCCTAGTGTGTTGCAGCGGTAATTAACCCATGTTATTAGCAAAGCCCTGGTGGATATCCATTAATTCTCTTGCATGAATGATCATTTTTCCAGTGTTTTTCTCCCCAATAAAGTATCATTGTTCTTGTTTTAAACAAAATTCTAAATTGACGGCCTCTGATATATTTCTTTGATATAATCTGACCATAATGTATATATATAGTCCATCTTATGAATAATAGTGACTGCAATTCAGCATTTAAAAGTGCTAATAGAAGCAGGAGAAAAGAATTTTTTTTGTTCTTTTCAAAGTCAAAAGGAATTATGGTTTAAAAATAAAATAATGCAGGAGATCAGTTTTAATGCCAAAATTTCCAGATCTTAGAATGTCTGATAATTTGTGTCTTTGAGGTCTTTTAATCAGGTTTTCACTTAGTTAATAACACTTTAGGCATTTTTGTAAAATATTGAGCCAGCAGAAAAATACTTGTGCTTCCTGTGGTAAGAAAAGATAAGGACCATCTCATTAGCCAGGCCATACTATTGCAATTAATTTCAGATACATGGCGCTATACATCAAAGAGGGCAGGTAACTTCTCTATGATTCTATTTAACCACACTTTCACAATACCTCACTCCTGCACAAACTACAGACAAAGAGAAAGACTTTCCTTTTTGAAGGTAAGCATAATGCCCAAATTCTTGTCCATATCACTTGTGAAACATTCTTCAACATTTGTTTTAGTCTCGTGGCTAAGCAAAATATTTCTTTGTTTTACTTGCAAAGTGATGTTAAGCACTGAAGATTTTGCTTCTATTATTTCATAACAATAATTTAAAATCAGTGTTTCTGTTTGACACTTTGTCATACAAGTGCCAACTGATAGCGATGATTTCTATTAAACCAATTAATATTAAGTAAACTTTTTAGATTCACCCATCAAGCCTTTAGAAATAAGAGAGCATTTAAGGTATCTCGATGGCAGTTTAAAGTCATTGCAGCAGTGAAGCTTTGCCCTGAATTTGCTTCATAGTGAATTCAGGGAAGAGAGAAACAATACAATGTTGATCTCTTATAAGTGTATGTGAGCTGCGGTCCTAGCCAGCTCGCTGGAGAAAATCTGTGATTACCCTGGCCCGGTTTGTTCAGTTTTTATCTCTTTTATATCCACTGGCCTTGCATTAAATTGTCATTGTCCTAAAGCACATAAGATAGAAATGAATTGCAGTTCTCTACATTCTCTGACAGTGAAATATTTAGCCTCTCTGTCTCCAATCATACTTATGTGGATCTTTGATAGTGCAGGGATGACACCAAGCATCTCTGCCGCTTGACATTCTTCTTATTACCTTTTGTATGTTTTGCCGTTGTCTATTATTTTTTAATAGCCGTGTGTATATGGATAAACATGGTCTATACAGTTATAAATAAATAAATACACGTATGGTACTTCAAAATCCAAAGCAGCTGATAAGATACAGATACATGTGATTGTGTGTGTGTATAGGATGCATGTGAAATACACAGATTTATGGGCAGAGGTATACACATAGAATATAGGTAAGCTGCTAAAGATGTTCATGTAAATTTATATCATAAAGTAGATCTCAAATATTTTTCCAATCAGTTATTTGTCAGGCATTTGCCAGAAATGATTTTAACCTGGAATCAGTATCTCAGGTACTTACCAGGTCGGATGTTAAACCGAATAGATATAACTACTATATAACATACAAGTAACAGGTAACCTGATAAGTAAATTTGTGCCCGATTAAAAGAAAATATTACAGTCATTCATAAATTAAATATCTGGTAATCATAAATATTAAAAAAATAAGAAATAAATTACTGATATTAAATACATAATTTAATGGTTTGGGCCCATATCCAAGAAACAATTTTAAATTTGCCTTTGGCTATGTTCTCCTCTTACACAGTTGGACCTGACAAATATATCTTAATGTAAACCATGATAGCTTTCAAATAAATGCAAAATATGTATTTCATTTATCTTTGCTACATAAATATACCCTTTGCTTTTCCTTTGCTAAAAGCAAATATATAAAATTAATAAGAATTCTTTTTTCTACAAAATACATCACAGATTTCAGAATTATTTAATTTTAGTCTAAGAGGTAAATTTAGAGTTCTGTGATTTACTTGGTACATCTGAATAAGTAGTGAGAGAAAACACTTAGTGGAATGCTGTTTACATTCTAATTCTTGTTCTGATTCATATTCTTGTTTAAGTTCCTAGATATTCATTCCTACCTTTATTTGTTTGTATAACCCCTTATCAAAATTAAATGTTACTATGGTTTAAAAAAAAAAAATCCTGCTAACTGCCTCTTTATGCCAATCCATCAGATCAAAGTTAGTTGCTTTATTGAGGACTGAAGCGACAGCCTTCTGCTTTTTGAAGGATTTACCTGGTATTTAATTCCTGTTTCAAGTTCATCTTAGACTTATATTTTCTATAATCTAGGAAACTTCTGCTAATAAAATTAATTTCCATTTAGAATTTTTAGCAAACATGTCTTTCTTCTCCTCTTTTTCTTTCCAGAAGTGCCAGATGTTTCTTTCTCTCTGCTTTGGACACTATTTCTCAGTATTTTCCAAATGTAATTTTTAATGAATCATCCAAAACCATTGAATTGAGAGGATTGATCCTGTGTGTGTTGCATATGCATATGTATATACACACCCCCCACACCCCCATTTTAATTTTAGAGAAAAATATTGAAATGTGTTTGGAGGAAAATTGCTCTTTATATTTTGATTTCTTCAAATGTTATGCCATCTTTAATTATGGCAAGATATGTATATTTGGAAGGTAACGCAGTAAGGCAAAGCAATAAGTAGCTACAGTTTTAAAGAATTTGGCTGCTCACAGATCAGTTAAAGTCCATTTTAATATGCTGGCATATATCTATATGTGCATTTGAAGATAGATATATAACATGCAACACCAGCCATTAGAAACACAACCTATGGCTATATGGAATTCTTTAACACAATATAATGAATGAAAGCACTAGCTCTTGGCACTTAAAATCCGTTAAACACTTCTTAAAGTGCTCATGGGGAACTCTCCTAAGTACTAGATCACATTGTAAAAGACAACTTAAAAGTAAATTTATATTTTAATTATAAGAGGCAGCCTTTGTCATAGACATTCCTCTGTGCCTTTTCTTGTCGCTTTGAGCAAAACAAAATTGCATATATACTTTTCTTCATTTTGATGGGAAGTACACACTACATGTAATATGCTTTGGCAGCACTTACCTAGCCAAAGAAAACAAATTAATATTGGGCATACTGAGGGCTGTCAGGCATATCACAGACATGTCAATTTAACTTTGCTTCATCATGCACCTTCTCTGCAAACAGTTGGTTAAGTTGATACTAAATAAAAGAGAAGCTACCAATAAATTCTCATATCATGTCAGAGATTGTCGGCTAGCATAAGTGCAATAAAAACCAGCTTTCTTACTTCTCTTTAAAACTAACTGTAGGAATCAAGATGGCATAAATAATAATGAAGTTAAAAAAAAAAAAAAAGAAAAGAAAGAGTCTTCCTTAAGTTCATTCAAATCATTCTACTACCTTGAAAGTAAAAAGGGATTTTAAAAAGTCTCTGAAATGATGAATTTCAGGTGATCTTATGTGTGAAGTAAATAGAGATTTAAAGAACTGGAGAGTCAGAAGGATTGTGAGTCTTGTTAACAAGGGGCATTTCTTTTTGTTGTGCTTTGCATACATTTTCTGGGAAAGCAAAAAGTCTTGTGCTTTCTTTTTGTATGGCTTATTTAATATGCAAAAAAAAAAAAGAAATTTAAAAAAAGTAAATTGAAAACTTCTTCACAGATAAGGAGAAATGCACTTAATTCCTTTTTTCCTCCTCCGTCATCAGAATACCTTTGTACATGGTATTCCTTTTTCATCTACTCTAGAAAGATTTTACTAATTTTTAATGGTGTTTGAGAATTTAAACAATGGATTTATTAAATAAATATATTTACTTTTAATATGCACAGTGTGAATTAACATGTTGTAAAAAGGTTTACTTTTTAAGGCAATTAATGCATAACAGTATTTATAAGAATTTATTTTCCTCTGGAAAAAATAGTAAAAGCCTGTTAGTCATGTATGTGGAATTATATTCAGAATTAACAATAATATCAGATAATATGAGAAGTTATAGAGGCTGAGATAATTATATAAGGGAAAAAAATTCAAATGTGAGGTTGTCCAATCAATTGCCCTTTGCCCTCCATAATTCAAAATTGTCCTAGTCTTTTCGCTTCTCCCCAAACGTAAGACGATCATGGCAAATTGTATTCATTTTTCCATGAGTGAAAGGAATACTTTGGCAATGCTTTCTTCACAGCTATTAACCTATTAAAACAGATCAAAATCTTTTGAGGAGTAATATTATATCCTTAGCCAACTGTTCATGGCCAAAGCAAGGGAAAGATATATATGATATATGGCTGATGAAAACCATGTCATTTTCCTATGAGAAAGTGACTGTATACAGTTGGTGCTGGGTCCTGTGAAATGAGGAAAGCATCACTGTTATCCATGGACTTGCATGGCACCCGCCTCATCAGTCATGGGACCATTGTGTCACAGATGGAAAAGCCACCATCAGCTGAATTGTACTGCACTACACACTTGGCTAATTCATCGCATTCTTCTCCTACACATCTAGGGGAAGGCTCATTCTGTTCTTGGAGTCTAGACAGAAGCAGGAGTTGGGCTCAGGTGGTAGCATGTGGCTGCCTTTTTCTCTTCTCTCCTAGCCATCCGGCAAAGGGAAGTGAGGAACAAATGGACAATTTATGCACAGAAGCTCAAGCAGAGATTCTTTCCTAGGGACAGGAATTTGTGGTTATTCAGTTGTTCAAGTAAATTTCAGATTACTCTCCCATTCTAGAAATGTCAGTTTTGTCTTTCATTCTCTAAAGTACTATCTATAAATATTAGGGCGTGTCTTTCAATTAGTATGAACCATGAACTGGTTTAAGCATTTTATTTAAAAAATGAAACAGAGAGCAGATCATCTACTTGTTAGTTTGGAGGATGATTTTTTAAAAAATACCTTTATACTGAGCTGTATAGTTGGTTAAGTCTGAAGAATAAAGAAAAATAATAAGAGGTTAAAAACTCAAATTGTATTTTTTTTTTATTTCTTTATTTCCTTATAGTGAACAAAACTTTAATGTCTAGAGCATTTATGAGGGTTTAAATGATTGGAAACTCTATCCTGAGAATGTGGTCACCATATGTGACAGCCTTGCTTTCTATCTTGTCTTCAGTTTATGGGGTAAGTTTGGTGATACTGTCTATTGTCTTACTTTGCTTACATTATAGACCTCTTTGCCTCCACAATGAGATAACCTGAAATGTAGAGGAAATGTCTGTTCAGTTCTAAAAAAAATTTTTTTCCGTACAAACACCTTCCCCCTCAAGCCCAGCAACCTTTTTTTTTTTTTTCATTTTTATTTTATTTCTGTTTTCTATTCATCTGCTTTGCTAAAGGATCCTTTACTTTGGCAAAAGGTAAGTGCATGTTATTCATACGTATTTGCAAACATAGTACGTTTTATTTTCCCCTAAATTCGAAAGAGATTGCCTTCAACTTTTCATATTTGTTTTTCTTTTGTTTCTGTTTGTTGTGCATTCTAGTTGAGTGCTTTTATAGTGTTTTCTTGATTCTTGTCAGTTTGGGGTACTCACTGCTGACATTTTTGTTAAGTTAATGTCACAGCAGAAAAACCTATGGCAAACTGGAATCTGGCTACAGTGCATGGAAGATACAACTTATGTTTGATTGTGTGTAAATACAGTTAGTTAGTTGGGGGCTTATCAGATAGCTTGGCAGAAAGAGAGAGGAGCAGTACAAACTGTTTTCAATAACGTGCTGTTCATACACCTGATAAGATTGAGAGAGCTTTTCCAAATGCTGATAGGCTTTGAATAAGAAAAGAATAATCACTTCTACTGGCACCGGCTTATCGGGAATGAAGTAAAATGCCAACACTTTTACATTAGCAAAAGTAAATGTTTTAGACACTCCATGCCTTTTTTCATTCAAGTTAAATAGTAGGGTGCTTTTGAGTGTGCTGTAATGAATAGAAGGATTTATTACCTTGACTAAATTACAGGTGAATACATTGATAAAGGAACCTTCAGCATCAACAGCAGATTCTTTGATAAGCAGGTTCATCTATGCTGCACATTCTCTGGAGAAATTAAGTATTCCCTTTCCCACTTCAATTCTATTAAACATCATTTCTGATGTTAGAAGATGCAGGTATGTCCTATGCCAATCAAGTCTCCTTGTTTTCCAGCAGATGGGTGACAGGCATTTGAAACAGCTTATCAGACTTCTCAGATGCTGGTGTGCTGTTGTTAACTAAGTTAAGGCATCTGTCTGTAAGTTTATATCACCTGTACTGAACTAGCGAACTCCTACACAATGTTTTCTCAGGAATGGAATGGGATGAGTTATAAAATTAGGTACCTTAATGAGGAGATGAATGTATCTGTCCAAGTAATAGTCCACTCTAAGGCATCTCCCCTTTAAAAAGGAGATACCAGTTTTGCTCTTTACAATAAGCCGTTAACTTTCCCAGGTGTACCATTTTCTTTTCTTTGCAATTTGATGCCCACAAATAATTTGGCATATTCAGATTTGATAAATGATAGTGCAAGAGCAAATTGATTGATTTTGGATTACTATTGATTACTCTCAATGAGATCACTGTGACACACTCGAATCAATAGTATTTGATTAAGCCAGGCCCCACCGTTCTATACGTTCAGCAGCAGTAAGGGACTTCAGCAACAGAATGTTCACAAGCTGATAAATTGACAAAGCGTTCAGCTTTAAATAGCCCTTTGTTCAGCACTAGTTCCTTAAAATATATTTCATTGGAAAGTTCGTTTTTGCAACTCTGGCCCTTTCTGTGGAAGAAAGGTCATCAGTTTAAGGTTTATTAAATTTTACCTAAAAACAACCGGGCTCCATTTAGGTGTAAAACAATTTAAGTGTTCACTGCAGGCCACCTTCATGCTTTCGAGCCTGTTGCTCAAAGGTTTCATTCTTTTATGAAGATGTCAATTGTAAACATAAAAATGCATCAGTGGAAATGTAATGGTTTAAGATTCAAACCGAAATAAAAATTTTCTGCCTGAGGAAAGTACTATAATCAAAATAAGATGGTCTTAACTTTCTTGAAAAGTGGGCATGCTTCAGGGCAGCGCTGGGAGGCGGCAGCAGGTAGAGCACCTTGATCAAGCGCAGCACTTCCTATTGTTTTTTTTCCTTCTTATCTGAGGGTATTCATCATGTCGCCAACACTACATGCAAAACACTAAATATCATTTGATCTGAAAGCCGCTGCTACTGCTGATCCACTGACATCTTACCGTCCCGAGCCAACTTACAAAGTCGCTGGAAAAACAATCATCCATGTTTCAAGTCCTTTAGTCGAGGACCTCAAGGATAGGATTCCCCACCACATGCCCTTGGTAATGAGTCTTGGCCCTTGGAATGAAGCATTTGCTCTTACATTACATGGTATTGCCAAGCTGCTTTCAGAAGGGTGAGCATTGTAGTAAACACTCCTTTGAATACGTGCAGATTCTTTACAGGCCAAACTTGATTTCCAGTTAAATTTTCACTACCTCAAATTTTAACTGTTTCCTTTTATTTATTTATTTTTTTGTTTGTTTGTTTCTTCTTTTTTCTTTTTGTTATTTTTTGTTAACAGTTTCATCTTAAAATACACTTAAATACAATTCTCTTATTTTGATATTAGTGAAAAAAAAAAATAAACAAACCTGAGGTGGCTTTCTTAGAAAGACTCAATAGGAAAGTCAAGTTTGGAATCAAGAAATTCCTTAACAAACTTAAGGTTTTTTGCATGAAAGTGAGGTAACAAAATTCTAATTATATTATGTTGAACCACAGGAAATTCCCATTTTCATAGGTCAAAAATGGTCAAATGTTGGCAGCTTCATATGGTTCAACATAATAATTGAATGTATTTCTATTCTGCTCATATTACATAAACAAATTGAAAAGGACAACTGCTTCTTTATTTTATGATGGGCTATATTAGATTACAGGGGACACGATAATTCCATCTTTTTCAAAACTTACAATTATGGCAAATATATTATAACATCATTTTTGCAACTTTTTTTTTTTTTTTCTTTAACACCATTAGAGAGCTGCCAGGTATAGAGTATTATACACACTGAAAAGGTGTGCATTTCTCTGGCATCTCTCCTATTATATCTAAGCTGCCTCTGAGAATCCGTGTAAATGTTTCATCTGCTGAGAAAAACCCGCTGCATGCAAGAGAGTAGCAGCCTCCTCATATCAGCAAACAAGTATTGACCCCCCGAAAGAGCACATTGCTTAGGGTAAATAGTTTGAAAGCAGGTTTGAAAATAGACACCACCACATCCACCGTTACAAGAACCTTTAATATGCTAGTTAGCACTTTTCGTGCTTTCCCCCAGAGAAGTATTAAAACTGTGCTCCATTAAATCTGTGCACAGATTAGGCAGATGCGAACTCCCCGAGTTGGCAGTGGAGCCGGCAATGCTTTATTGGCTATTGCAGTTAGGAAAGGTGCTTTAGGAGATGTAATAAAATGATCCCAGAGCTACCATTTGACCCCCCAGATGTGCAGCTTATATCGGAGCTGTGCTGTGCTGGCCAATGGGAGCTTTCTGTGCCTACCTGCAGGCAGACCCTGGCCCCCACACAGGCAGAGAATTGGCTCTGGCTGCTGGGAGCAGGGGTGGGATGTCCCAGTGCCATTGCTGGAAATGTCAGCCACAAAGTGCATCTTGGCTGGAGGTCGCGTCAGGACTGGGTAAGTTTTTCTGGCTCTGGGTAAGTGCAAGGCAACTTCCATCTTGGTTCAGAGAGAGGTGTGGGCAGCATTTACTGGCACTTGATTGAACGAATGCCTCTGACTGGTCCCACTGTCAGTCTTGGCGTTTTCCCTCAGTTGTACATTTCCCCCCTGTCTGTGGCACTGAATTTGATTTATCGCTGGTACTAAGATCAAAAAAGAAATCATTCCTTTTGATGTTTGCTATTAGGCACATGCAGTGCAGTGGGGTAGGGGGCTGGGGAGTAGTCAGCATAGAAGTCATTGTCCTGGTGACATTGCGACCACTGATGACAGAATTTTTTTTTCTGTTTGTTTTAGATGTAAAAGTCTATGAATAAAGAGGTTAGTTATAGGGAATTTTAAGTTATTCATATTTGTCTTAAGTACAGATTTTTTTGGTAAAGACACAAAGCAGTATCTGGTATGTACACCTTATTAGAACAGCCTTTTTCACCCCTGTATTTGCATCAATTTGACCAAAAGACATAAAAAGCTGAAAAATATAAATACTCCAAGGAAGTTCATTTTCCTAAAAAAAAGGACAAGAAGATGCATTTATTATAGGCAAACTTGGGACATTGGAACATTCATTGCAAAGGAAAGGCAAGATTTGGTAGGGTCTGCTGCTCCATATTCTGGACCCTAATCAGGCTTGGTTTCCTGCTCTATACAGTAGCTTTTGTCCAGCTTCTCAGTTAGTGGGATTTCTCTGAGCAGCATGAGCCCCAGCCCATCAGCAGGCTCTAGTCAGCAGCAGGTGTGAACAACATAAAGCAGGATTAACACTGAACCAAAGTGTGTACTAAAAACAGAACCCCTGCCTTGCTTTTAAAAGGACGGCAGGACTGGAAGATAGAAGCCACTCAGGTCCTGTACACTGCCTGTTTACTAAACAGTGCTCAATGGGCTATGTAAATAGCTCTGTTTAGGGGCAGGGAAGGCACGTGAGCTATCATGCACTGATTTTCCTTCTCTCCCTCTCTTTTTTTTAAACCATAAACTCAAAACTTAGGTAGAAAATTCTTAGAAGATTTTCAGAGGGAAGAAATCAAATGAAAAATTAGGTTAATCTTGAACAGGATTACAGGTTAATATTGCTAAGACACTATCTTTTTGTACAAATTAAAAGTTGATAGTCAATCAGCGTGCTGTCATTTCCCAACTCTAAAAAAATATTGCTTGGTTATTTTGGTTCACTGACATAGGTAAACCACAAATAAGTAAAATAAGTAACTTCACTAGAAATTATATATCGAATAGCTTTAAAAAAAAAATCAACATTACTTACATGTAAACAAGGAAGTCAACAAAAAAATCATAGTACAGGGGACTGCATGAGTTTAGCAAATTGGACATTGCATTGAATTTACAGCAGCTGAATCACTTTGTCAATATTTTGTTTAGGAAAGAGAAAGGTGGCATTACAAATGTTTCTCTTTTTAATTTATACTAATTCTAGCAGTAGACACTATATGTCAGATTAAAATTGGGATATCTGTTTTCCTCGTCTGGTTTAAGCTAACTTGTATTTTAAAACTTAAAAAATTTGGTCATATCCAGGAATGGGTATGAAATAAGGAAATAATTTGATCAATTAGAGAAATTGTTTTGTATACACACGCATTAACTATTTTTTCAACATTTGCAAAATGTAGGTTTTTAGCATGTGCATTTAATGTTGTTATACTAATTCCTGATACTCCAAAAATATGTTCAATTATAGGAGTTTAAATAAAATTGATCTGTTTTAAAATATATACACTTTACTAAAAGAATAATTTTGAAATGTGAAAAATCAAAATTTTAATTATCATTCTCTTTTAGCAGCCTCTTGGTAACATACATTACCATTATTACCTTTTATATCCAAGGCTTACATTGTAATCACTAACTGATTTGCTCACATTTACATTGTTGTTTTTATAGGATACTTTTTTGCTGAGACTTTGCTTTTAGAAATAATGTTATCTGCCTGTTTAATTGTGGCACTCTTACACATTGAATGCACCAAGATTATCCAAATCATTATGAACTATATAAATGGTAAAAATTATATTTTAATTCCAGAGTTACTATCTTAAAAAAACTAATTTTACACCTTGCATTATAATGTGTCTCTCTAAGAAGTGTGCATACACTTTTGTTTACTATTTTTAAGTACCCTCAGTTATGTACATTAATTAGGTTGTAGGTGAATTGCATGATAGTTAAAGAAATCAGGTTTAGAAGATATCAGTCCAAAATTGATTTTTGGAGTGTATTTTTTATTACCGTCTCTTTGATGGCAAATCGATTGCTTATAGTAACCTCTCATATTGCATCAAAAAGGATTATATGCATTCATTTGCAATTTTTGAAATCATTAAAGCCATTAGTTTAGTGCTTTAACTGCGTTTTCTTGATCATTCATTCAAAAATATTTGACTGTGTGTGGCACTGTGCTAGGCGCTGAGATCCTAAAATAAATCATAAAAATATAAAATTAATGAGTGCATGTAAAACAGGTAAAAATGGAACTTTTTTTATACACAAGTCTCCAATTTAAAGTTGGTTTAGTGCTCAGAAAATTTTTTCAGGAATTTAGGTAGCAGTGGTTTTATATAAAATTTGAGCAGATTGAAGCTTCCATCCTGATTTTTTGTTTTTAGCTTTTTAGAAGGTCTATGAACTTAGCGTCATGAACACAATTAGGAACTGTACACTTAGGTCCTGCATTTGCAAGAATGTGATTGGGGATCTTGGAGCAGCCAAGCCTGGCCCTGCCTGTGTTCCCTCGACTGAAAAATGGAGCTGACTCTTACCTCTTTGTGAAACCTTTGAAGATCTAAATTCAAAATTGACATTACATCTCAAAACTGTCTAAATTACTTATATTTGCTTTGTTTTTTAGACTGGTCACAATGAAAGGAAAAAATTTTCTTTTAAAGATCATGTAAGGAAAAATGTTTCCCAGATAGTAGAGAAAGCAAGGGGGATTTATTTGAACTCTGGAAGTATTAAGGTTTATGCTGTTTGACTTTGATGGAAAGCTGTGAATTAGTAAACTCATTCTAATCAAAGTAAATGCCCATTGAAAGATAGTTTTCACAAGGAAACCTTTCCCTTCACTCCAGATAATCTCATAGCTACTGTCTTTGTTCAGCATTCCCACGAAACTGCCTGGTAGAGTTCCCGAAAGCCTGGGATTTCAATTTGCCCAAGGACTCCCAAGATTGGATTCAAAGTGATTCTGTCTTTTGGCAGCATCTCTTCAATAGATGCATTTTATTTATTTTTTTATTTTTGGAAGATACAGATTGGTTTGCTTCAGGTCATTAAAATTATTGTCTTTCCATTTTAGATGTTTATAATTAGATGATCAGTAAAGTTAGGTATTAAGATTTATATTGGCATCAGTTAAGTTTATAGAGGGATTAAAATCATGGTATCATGGCACCATTGCCAATGGAGATATGTCAGAAATATCTCTGGAGAATTTTTGTCAAGAGTTTATGCTCAGTTAAAATTGATGAGAGTGGATGTAGCTCAAGCAGTTGAGCACCTGCCTCCCACATGGTAGGTCCTGGGTTCGGTTCCCAGTGCCTCCTGAAAAAACAAAGACAAACAACAAGTAAAACAAATGATAAAACCAACTCAGGGAAGCCAATGTGGCTCAGTGGTTGAGTGCCAGCTTCCCACATATGAGGTTATGGGTTCAATCCTCTGCCTCTGGTACCCGAAAAAAATTTAATTAAAAAAATTGACACTACATATTACTGAGTGTCTGTCTCATGATAGCTTGGCAACAAGATGCTGCAAGTTTCCACTTGTGATATGCAAAGCAATCTTAAAAAATATTATAGTGTTATGAAATTATAAACTTTGGAAGGAAAATGCCACATTTTTGGAAATGACACTAGAAATATGAGACAAAGAGTTTTCTCAACTTGGGCACAGTTAATATTTTTCTGCAACACCAAAAGGCTACAAAAATATGTATTTTCTTTCCTCCATTCACTCTGGAAAGGCAGCTTACCTTATAAGAGCACTGCACACCCGAGCTGAAGCATCTCACCTATGTTTGTACATCATTTGTGGGTTTTTCCCCCCAAATATTTGTGAAAATACCTTGTTTTTTCATAGTCTTCCTTATTTTTCCAGAATCACTCCCCTTGAATCCTCTTCTGTGCTTTTTTGTTAAGCTGAGGGGGATGTACAGAAATGGATGCATTCTTCTTTATTCATAGTGTCAAAATGCATTCCAAAAGCTTCACCATATTCTTAGCAAAGGAAAACCCAATAACAAAGCAACAGCATAAAGCATCAAGGGTTATTGGGTGTGGGGCAGGGAGGAAGAGGGCAGGTAATAATTTATAATTCCTCTAGTATTGCATATAAAGGATTTGCCAGTGTCCCACTTCCACCCCACCCCCAAACTACATACGGCTCCATGTTAGGACGATGATAATATACCTGGAAGGAAAAGGCAGTCCATGCCGAGGCAGGCAGCAGCAGACCGGGCGCCTTGCCATCTGCCCCACCTGCTGCATTCATGCGTCCATCTGGTGACTGCAGTAGCTCATTGTAGGCCTCTACTCAGGAACATTCGAGCTGAAAAGCAGGCAGTGTGAATTATTTAGGTAGCTAGTATAAATAAATAGAGGGAAAGGAGAAGGAGTAACTGGGAAGGATCTGTAAGGACCTGGTACTCCTTTAGTCCTGGGTGCTTTGGAATGCTCTACTGCATGAAAGCATGCAGTTTGCATATAGATTTAGATGTATAGATCATTGTGGAGATTACAAGCCAATGAGTTTTATCTAGATTTGGATAGCTCTCAACCCGTTTCACAGGTAAAATATGGTCAGTTTCAGGTAGGGAATCTTTGGGGACTTTTAACATAAGTGAAGCTGATGAAATTAATATGTTTAGGCATTGATTTAACAAAAGTAAAACAACTGTGGGTCTTTTCTGAAACAGGTGATCTTTTTATGGGGGCAACACATTTGAATTTTTAGTGAGATATAATTTATGTAGAGTATCCTTTTTTTTCTATAAGATACAAAAATTAGAAAAATTTTCTGTGTTAATTTTATTTGTATATGTGGCCAGTCAAAAATATTTCAATTAACTACTCCACTTTCAAAAGCCTTGTTACTAAATTCAGCATATACATAAATATATATGAAATATTAAATGAAAGTCTTCAAATACAGAAATCTGTGTATGACTTTGTGTATTTTGTTCCTAAATAAACCACATGGATAGGCACAGAGTCTTAGAAATTACCTGATTAATCAATAAAAAAGAAATACTTAAAGAAATTGTAAACCAGAGCCAAAGTCATTCATATAAAATAGACTCTTTAATGAAATAAGGAGAGTTTAACCAAAATGTTTTTTTTTTTTTAAAAAAAAAAAACTTTCTTGTATCTTTTTTCAATCTAACAAGATCCTGGTTACAAGTCTATAATAGTCCTGTAAGTGTAGGGAAAGCTAGTTTGTATAAAAACATTCATAAATTATAGAGGAAAGTTTAAAAGTATGAATGGAACTGGTCGTAGCCATACTTACTACAAATTGTTCCTATTTTCTTTCCTCAAAGTCATTTAGAGGATAATATCTTTTATTTGGGGAGAGAGGCTTCATTTAGAATAATTTATGATTTTTTTAATCCACTCTGCTCATTTTTACTTTGTAGATTAATACAGATATGTGATTTATGTTGTATATGCTATTTAGCTTGTTTTACATTCTAGACTAGACTAGATTCTTTTTTTTTTTTTAGGAGTACCGGAGATTTAACCCAGGACCTCGTACATGGGAAGCAGGCGCTCAACCACGTGAGCTACATCTGCTCCCCTAGACTAGATTCTTTAGGGTTAGTTCAGTCCATCCCACTTGACTAAATTCGGTTACAAAGTAAATTTAATGAATTTGCCTCTTTTTTTTTTTT
>JAQZBX010011722.1:0-42263 GCA_029593785.1 Cabassous unicinctus | reverse complement strand
CTCAAGGGGAAGAGTTACCGAGAAAAATAAATCAGCACTAACTCTTTGTTGTACCATGTTCATAAATTGTTCAGAATTCCATTAAAATGAATGGTTCGAAATATATGTCAGTCCACTAGCTCCAAAGCTTGTTTCTAAAACCCAAAGCCTTCCTAAAACTAGAGAGGAATGTAGATTCCAAGAGTAAAACAAAGCTTCCTCTCTCTGTCTTTCTACATTCTTATAATTTCTCTCTTAAATTTCTTTTCTAGCACGCCTCTGCCTGCCCTGCCTAACAGCTAACTGTAAACTCTTTAAAGGCAGGAGCTGCCTCTCACTTATTTTATTACTGCCCCAACGATATCAACTCATAGTAGGGGCTCAATAAATAAATTGTGGCTGAATTTAATTCAGACTTTTGCCTGGCTCTGCAGCTATTAGTTCTTATAATTATGGCAGGTTCACTGCTCAATTGCTTAGTTCTTTGTGCCCAAATAGTGACTGGGATATCTAGTTTTACAATATTCTCAAGCACAACTCCTGACAGCCAAGTTAAAATACGTGCCTTGTTACAAAAAGACTACATGAACAATTATGGTTTGAGCAACACATGTCCATAGCCATCATTAAAACATTATTATAACTCTAATCATCATAATCTTCCTAAGACTTTGAGCATCAATCAAGCATCTGCTCTACAAAGGACCACGTACACTGCCTTTCATAGGGAAACTGTGCTGTGTTTGTAGGTGAAGATGATATACTACTGACAAATTCATACCATTCAACCCAGTTTTATCTATTCTATCACTTAAAACATCTCTGAGAGGTAAATATTATAATCCTCATTTTACACATGTGATCCTTAAGAAGTTAACTCACTAAATTTAATATCTAGTATGTGGAAAATTTCAAAATTCAAATCTTTCTGATTGCAAAGCCTCTGCTGTTTCTACTATGCCTGACCTTTTTAAAAAAATGATTAAAATTATAAACATAACAACAGGTTCTAACTGTCATGCAAGCATCTCTGGATAAAAACAATTAAAATCAGTAGAGTTATGTACTTTTCTATATGGATACCAATATTATTTCTTTTAACTATATTATTCCCCATGTCATCAATACACAATAGAATTTTTCTTATAAGAAGTAAAGGCCCAAGATACTAGATAGGGAACAAAATGAACAGTAATTCTGTTCATAAGCCAAATTTAAGGGAGGCATAAGAGAAGATATAGAGTCTTTAACTTATTGGACCTGAAAATTTGTTGATAAAGGACATAAATAACTCTAATATAATACTTGATAAACAAAGTATAATGTTCAGTGATTGCCTTGTAAAAATTAAGAGGAGGCTTCACTTGTGATAGGCCATGTCAAGTGATTATACATTTAGACAGACCGAGAAAGGGAAGCGATCACTTGAGGTAAGAGGAAAAGCATGAAATTGGATATGTAAGAATGATGGTCCCAATTTATCACATGTATTTGGACCACAGGCTAAATGCTGCTAGAAAGAGGCTGGTGGAGGGATGAGTATGTTGGGAAAGAAGCTTGGAAAATCAGGCTAGGAAAAAAATAAAGGAGATGCTTCCCTGCTAGGCTAAGAAGCTTCCACTTTCTTCTGTAGGTAACAGAAAATCATCCATGAGTCTGGATGCAATATGATCAGATTTGTGAATTGGGATGATAACTCTAGCAGCAAAATGGAACAGGGCTGGGGTGTGAAAAGTTTGGCTGCAAAGAGACTAACGTAGGGACGGCTGCAGTGACAGAGGAGGAATGATGAGTAACTGAGCTGTGACTATGACAGCAGATTATAGAGAAGGTTTGGTTACGGCCAGTCCTGGTTGTTAGTATATCAAAAACCTTTCCCTTTTTTTCTTCTAGTTTTCTAACAATGATGACAGCATTACTTTTATTAGATTCAGGCCTTAAAGCTGCTGGTAATTACCCAATCTGATTGCTAAGCATGGTTTGCTGTTACCAGGGAAGAACTGAAGCATAAAAGGGAAAATTTTAAGTATTCTCTTCTCCTTGGGAAAAATCCATTATATTAATATTAATTTTTCTATTTTTATTTTTTTCAACAGAAGGTCATACATATGCTATTTCAGAGTTCACAGCTAGCCCCTCACTACTCAAATTGTGGGTGTTATTGCCAGACTGTGGAGATGCACAAGAATTGACTTGAGAGGCAAGGAGATTATTCATGCTTCTGCACACACTGTTATCTCTGGGAACTCTTAATCAATGCAGGTTGCGAGCCAGTTAGCAGGACCGAGGTTAGGACACACGGGCTGTTCACTGGATGATGCAGGAATTAAAATGTGATCATTATTCCAATTGGAATATAAAATAAAGAGCACAATCCATGAAGAAAGAGGAGGACGGTAATAGAAAAAAAAATTTACCTATTGAATCACTTCCTATGCGTCTAGTCCTAGAAATGTCAAAAACATTATAATTTCCTTTGACTGGAGAGAATGGTTTGGTGGATTTTTACTCCACCTCTATTTTGCTCCTGCAGATTTGCTGAAATACAAATCCTCAAATGCTGGGAATGATTACTAAATATACCTGGATATATAGATTAACTTCTGTTATTAAAAACTGCACTAAAACCCACAAATATATGTATGAACCAAAAAATAAATTCTAAATGGCAGTTAATGGTCTATATATTACAAAGAAAATAGCTGATAGACCAAAATTCCACTTATGAACCCTAGAATTTGGTTGCAAGTTTGGAGCTCATTAGGGATATAACAGTGATGTCGTTTAACTAAAAATTTAAAAATACTTCCTTAATATTTAAAAGTACGATTTCTGGACAGGTGTTTTCACTACTGAAAAGTCAATGGAACATGGCCTGAATGTTCAGTAACTTATTATCAGCAATTACTAGAAAGGATGACATTCCATGGAAATGCAAATAAACTTTGGCAGATTATTTTCAGAAAACCTTTATAAAATACCTTCACCTCTACCCTCCTCCCCCCCATACATGCATTTCCTCTCATGGCTTTAGCTCCATTTCACTTCAGTAGTTGTGGGCCAGAGCAAATAAAACTGAGGCTACCATGGGCATGCTGTGCTTCAGGGGAGAACTTCTCAACCACTCTTACTCCGAGCAGCACCATTAGCCATTGTTTGTGCTCAGCACCCAATGACTGTCTTTCTGTACTTCTCACAAGAGACAACAGACATTTTCCAGAGATTGTAGACAAGGTGAGGCTGCCATATAATACTTCCCCATCAGAAAATGTTAAAGCTAAGAAATACTTTTAGCATCATAAATCCCTCCCTTCTGTTCACTTCTCTCTATCTTCCTCTCTCTTTCTCTCCCTTATTGTCACCTTCCTTCAAATTTGAATCTTAGTTTAAAGATAAGAAAATTAAGAAATATTTACATTGATAGAAGTCTATCAATAAAAGATTAAAAATTTTTGTTTTTACTATTAAAAACCACAGTATAATTTTCTATCTTTAAATCCAAATGAAATTACTAGCTTTATTTAAATTTTCAAAGTGAATAAACCACATATGAAAAGCATGGACTGCAAAAGAAATCTTAACTATTTCATTCCTTTTGTGCAATACTTTAATTTGAAAGTACAAGCATTTCCCCCAAATATATGATATGTCTGAGTGATTAATTCATTTTAAATTTTTGGTGTTATTTGAAATTACTTTCAGGTGACTCTGCAATGTTAACTGCTATATATTCTTCAGTATTTAATACAAGAGACCTTGAACTTCCTATTATTTTCATGATACTTGCTCATAGGCATTTCTCTTCAGGATAGCTAAAGTAGCTTTTTTTTTTTCTTTTTTAAGAAATTATTTAATTTTCCTTATTATGAATATATTACAATATTGCAGTATTTATCAAACCTAAATAAAATATTTACACATTTCCTAAGTACAATTCTCACAGGTGTTCAATATTAACACAATCATTTTATTTTAAATATGTACAAACATAATACCAGGATGAGCTCTTTATGGTCAAGGATATTATGCAACTCAAGTGGCCAACAAATTTCTCCATTAAATGCAAACAAGTTTACAAATAAAGAATTAGAAATAAGATAATTTATTTCACATGATCAACTAAGTCATTTTCCTATGCGTTATTAGCAACATGAATATAAAAGAGACATCATGTAAGATTATAAACCTGACACTGTAATGATGCAATCCCCTCACTACTTTTTCCAGTGCAATTACTTAAAAAAAAATTTAATTCTTGTTTTCTGCTTTTAAATAACTTTCCCTTCACTTGTCATAAATGTATCATTTGCTTTATAAGCATCCTTCTCTCCAGTCCTTTTCTCATGAGCCCAGGGTCAATAAAAATATACTCTTTTCCCCTTTGTGATCATAAACACAAATACAGATACAGAAATCACAAGGTAATACTGAATTATAAAGAGGCCATTGAAATGATAAATATGTTTATATAAACAATTTTGAGATAATAATTAAAAATATGAAAATATATATAGATTACTTATAGCTCCTAAAACACATCCATTCAAACTCAAGGAAGTTAACTCTTGTTTGAGAAGTGCTAAAATAGGTTGAGTGGGCTGATTGCAGGAGAGTAGCTATGAAATTTCATAGTATTTTAAAACTCACATTTTTCTTCCAAATGCTTATGAAAATGACAATCACTTAAGTAATAAGACACAAAATCAGATGCTTAACCAAAAATTTAATTTAGGAATCAAAATACTAAGGAACAAAACCCGTGAATTTCACTAGATCTTTGTAATTCTGCTGGAGAGAGAATGGATTCTCCAGTTTTATGTCAGCTTTCATTAAAAGTCAATGGCCTTTAAATAATTTGTTAAAATGATTTTATGCACTCAATTATTGCACTCCAATAACAAGAAAAAATTGTATTCAATAACAAAAGAAGGTATTTATTGATAAATATAGACTTTCAGTATGTTCAGAAGAAATATAGGTTCAGTTGGATTTCCTAAACCTTTTATATCAATATCTCAGAACAAGACAAGAAGAATTTATCCTTTAAATGAGCACCTGAGCAGAGCCACCTCCAGCACAAGGTAAGCTTTCTTTGAGTTATCCGTTTAATGCTGTGGAATAATGTGAGCTCACAGTACTTTCCTAAACACAACATATCCCCATTCTGACCACACAGGCCTCCTTGCTGATCCCTGCCTCAAGACCTTTGCACAGCATTTCCTTTTGTCTGAGATGCAATTCTTCCAAATATCCATATAGCTCACCTCTTAGACCTCAATATTCAGCTCCTCAGAGAGGCCTTCCTGACCTCCCTTTATTAAATAACACTGCATCTCTCACTTGTTCCCTTCAATCATTCTATTAGAGTTTGCAGGCTTGGAAACTCTAACCCTAATAGAGTTGATTAAGGAAATCTAACAATCTCTCTTTAAAGAGCTAAGTGTCCTTTGGGAAAAACAACTTCTTAAATATGTAAAGTCAATATAATGACAGAACGGTATTTTATAATATAGAAGCACCATTTAGTGCTTTGAAGCTTAGTGAAAGAGCCCCTTGTTAAGGTCTGGAACAGACTTTCTGAAAAATACATCCTAAGGAATGGCTTAGAGTTAGTCAAAGGACTGAACGTTAGCTGGGGTTTTGAGTCAGAATGAATAACATCAGCAAAGCAACGTGAGGAAATGATAGAGTGTAAAGGACAAAATATAAGGTAGGGAATGCTGGGAAATGACACTTATTGATATGTTTTAACATAAGTTTGTAGGTTCTCTTTCTTTGGTGATTTTCCAAACCTATAGTTTTTGCAAAAGGGGTATTCCTCAGAAGCCATTTTTTAAATTGCCATATGACCTTTATCTCCCCAGTATTACCTAGGAACAGCTGACTGAATAAGGGAGCAAATGATAACAGGGAGACATTCCTTTGGATCTTCATTGACCAATCATATTCTCATTCTTAGTGACTGGAGCTAAGAGGTCTAGAGAGAGGTGAAAAGTGATTTTTGTGACAAGTTTTGAGTGGAGGTGAGGTTAACCCAAAGCTATATGAAGCTGTAAGCATGGAGGGCAGAAATTATGAGCAAAAATAGGAATGGGAAGCAGATATAAGGAGAAAAGTAAAAGAATGAGGCAATGGAGAGAGGAAAAAAGGGAGAAAGGTAGACATCAGTTTCCAATTTCCAATTTCCCATTTCTAATGTCCTTAGTTCCAGCTAAACTTTCCTTCTTGACCATGGGCATTAGTCTGACTAAAAGTTATCCTTTGCAAAGGATGTTTATATGGCACTTCTTTTGTCACAGTTTTTATTGGACCCAAAGACAGTAGGTGTCAACCATCTCCACAATCCAAAACCAGGGGAAAGACACTGTACTTTCAGAAAGTGATTCAAAAACTATTCAAAATTGAAGAAAGGATTTTTTTTCTGAGAGAGAGAATATCAATGTGCTGGAGGGTGTACCTCTCCGTGGAGTAGGGGTAGGATGTGCCACCCAACACCTCAAGTTGATTGAAAAGAGCTTTAAGGGACTGTCTAGGAGACCTTGAGCTATGTCTTTCTGGAGTCTGACGAACACAGCCAATTGGTATGAGAGTTATGTCTGAAATGTCTGCAGATGCCGTCCAGTGGGTAAATGAAGAGGACTCAACTGGTTGCTATCCAGTTTACCAGAGCCCAGAGGTAAGACCTATGGCAGAGGTGTAGACCTGGGATCATTTAAAGAAAGATCCAGCCAAGGAGGCCTGCCTTGAAAAAGTAGAGTGAGTGCCCAGCAGTTAAAGGTGGACTCCTAAGCAGGTAACCGAGAATCCTTACCAGTTATCAGAAAATTATTGTATCTGGATCTCTAAGGATCTGACAAAAATCACCCAAGAAATAATTAATCAACTCTTAACACTTTCCATAGTTAAAAAGAAGCATCTGGACCAGTCAAGTAAGATCTTTCCCGCCTCTTATCTCTTCTCCCTCCCTGGCTTCAACTCTGTTAGGGTCAGAGACTTAACGTCTATCAGGGTCCATAGCTATCAGGGAGCAGGCAAGAAGCACATGCATGTAAAGAAAGGAGGAAAACAATTTGTCTACCCCAACATGGTCTCCAGACCTAAACTGGATGAAAGAAGTTCAAAGTTTTGGCTTTTCCTCAAGGCTGAACATTTTAGTTATGGGAATGAAATTATTCTTGGGACTAAAAGGTAACAGAGAATATTTTTTCCTAAGGAAATAAGGTATGGATCCTGCTCAAAATTTTATCTAGGGTGCCTTATTTCAGTTCCCAAAGAGCAGAGCCTGGGCCTTGATTCTTGTCCAAGCGATTTTTTGGTGAGGAGAATGCTCTAAGGAGAAAGATATTGAGGGAAGCAGGATAGGAGAGGAGAAGACAGCTCAGCAAGAGAGGGGTCTCAGCTGGAGACAGGTTCAGTCCTTTGACTGGTCCCACAAGGTAGGTGTAGAGCACAAATCGCTGCACAAAATCAGTTGTACCTTGACTCTGGCTGAAGTCTATGAGAAGTGGAGTAGGGTGTGTAGCCTGCAGGGCAGAGTAGCAGGTAAAGGGGATCTGAGTAGGGCACTGATAGAATCCAATGTACAGGGAAAGGGATGGGAGGTATTCTCCCGGCAAAGAATGGATTAGAATAGGAAAAAATGTAAAGCTGTATTTCTATTTGCATCCAACTAGCCCTGTTCATGCAATAAATCATTTCAGTTATAGTATCCTCTTCTTCTCAATCGAGCTAATGCTGCAGGTTTCTATTCTTTAAAGCCAAAGAACATTTTCTGGAACAAAACGAAGGAGGGACATAGGGGTCTTCTTTTTCCTATGTCCAGTAGCGAGGACTGGGGACAAGCAAAAATAGTCTATGGATATTGGTGGAATAAGTAAATTAATGAATATAGAGTTTCACTATTGATATCACTTCCTATTGTCAAGTTCCATGTTTCTGTAGTAGTGATAATGAAATTGGCATCTCTACAAACGGAGCTGACTCAGAAACGACTATCTCTAGGCAGGTTGGAAGAGTAGGAACATGGTAGTTTTAAATAGGCTCTGAAAAAAGAAAAGGATTAATCTCAGACTCACATATTTGCCTTTATGGATTTCAGAGTGTAATAAAAGATTTGTAAACAATAAAAGAAGCAAGGTATTTCAGAGAGTATGGCATCGTGTAGTTTGGTTTGGAAGGCTAAAGCGTGCTTTATCTTTCTCCCCCACTTTCAAGTGTTTATGAACCTGGGATAATAGTACTCAGGTGAGCCAGTTTCTTGGGTAAGTGCTCTCTTCTACGATTCACTCAGAAGGCAGCCGTTCCCTGGCTTAAATTTATAAACAGATGACATATGTTATTTTCCCTTTGTCTCAAAGTGTTGTCACCACTAGGGACGCTACCTGTAACAATGGACTTGGCCTCACTAGTAGAGATGATCATGGTGTTAGGGGTCATCCTTTTAGTGCCCCTTAGAAGCTTGGCTATTTCATTATCCCATAATGTCCCAAATAGCCAAACCTCTCCCAACAACTCCCAAGCCCCAATAATATGCTATGGGGAGAGAACTGAGTTACCTGAGGCTCTGCATTCCTCCCTGTAGCTAACACTATTGCAGGTCCTTGTGGAAACCAAGCCCCCAAAACAAACCCATGGCACCAAGAGTAAACACAGACACAACACAGGTGGCAGGGAAGGGTCTGGATGTAGGAGGAGAGAGGGTGAGATTTTTAGGCAGGAGTGTTCTTGTTACAATTTCTTTTCATAATTTTTAGACAAACACTGTGGGGTGCCAGCGCTTAGATAGTCAGTTTGGGTTTGAGATAAAAGCCATGCTGATAAGAATATTTGGGCTCCAGCCTGGATCACAGACTGTCCTCAGAGTGGCAAAAGAGGATCACACATAAATCCTAATTGGATGACCTGACTGAACAAGGAGAAATTCAGAGTTCTAAGAGCTCAGAAAAATAAGAAGGAAAAAGACCAAGGAGGCATTGAAATATGAAGATAAAATCAATACAGAATTGCCTAGGAAATCAATAGAGGGATAAAGGACGTGCAGGGGATGTGAAATATGTGCTCTGTCTCCTGTATAAGTGAGAAATCTGGCAGCATGTTTTGAACATGCTGCAATCCTGTAATTAAAGCTCGAGGGAGAATGGCAAAGAGGGAATCTTAATAATCAAGTGAAAAGATGCCATAGAAAGAAGTGACTCCTTGTCAGGAAAACAGTTTCTTAGGCAAATCTTAAGTTAAATATGAATTCATGTGCATTGCCAGAAGACAGATCGATAATTGTGTCTGTGTACTTGTGGTAGAGACTGAGGTTTGATTTTAGAGCCATAACCCAGTAGTGTAAAAGTGTATGCCTTTTAATAGGCCAAAGTAACTTCCTCATGCAATTACCTCAAGCCTGGTGATCACAGCATTGTATTGAGATATACTACAAAGAGAGAGAAATTATTTCCTCTAAAATAACCAGGGTATCAAATGCAAAGGGACAGAAGCCCCCAAGAGTGATTCTCTCATACTTATATGCATTTATAGAAAGCCAAGCTTAGTTGCTTATACTTATCCTCACACATACCAGATATGAATAAACCTATTAGAGAGAAAGCCAAGAAAAGTTAAAACAAACAAACAAACAAACAAAAAAAAACATAGAAAACCTAGTTTCTTGGTAGTATGGAAGCAAAATACATATGGTAACTCAAAGAAGTGATTCTGAAATAAAAGCATGGTTTGTTCCTATGGGCAGAATATTGGGAGACTATCTGCTTAAAACAATTTATAGTCTTTTTGTTGTTCCTTCCTCATCTAAACAAAGGTGAAGTAATTTACAAGTCCAGGAGAAACCATACACATCATGATCTATATGAAAACCTCTGCTCCTTGAATTATCTCTAGGGATTCCATTCACAGACACTACAACATGGTTCCAGAATTTGTTCAATATATGCTTCTAATTATGACCAAGTAAGTCTGAATATAGGATTATAAAAATGAAACTGGATTCCTCAATTTTACTGCTACACTAGTAAATTTTGAATATCCCCAAATTTCCAATACTTTTCAAAAAGGATATATTTAAATTTGATAACAGGCCAAAGCTATTTAAAACAAAAATTTAAGTGTGGGGAATTTTAGAAAATGGCAGCAGAGTTATAGCATGGTTGTTTTTTTATTTGTTTGTTTGTTTGTTATAACTTAAAAGATTCCCCACATAAAAAGAGAGAAATTAGTTAGCAAATTAAAAAAAAAAAAAAACCCAGGACAACATTTACAAAAAAATAAGGTGACAAGGTGTTGTGGATGGAATTGTGTACTCCAGTTTGGACATGTTCTTAGTCTCAGTCTGCATTCTGGTGGGTCTGGACCCCTTGTAAATAATATCTCTTCAAGATGTTTCTTCAATTAAGCTGTGGCTCAATAGCTTAATTGAAGGTGGGGCTTTAATCTGGATTACTGGAGTCTCTGTAAATACAGTGAAAGTCAGATGGACTGAGGAGCCACTGGGAACTGGAAGTCAATGGAGCTCAGCAGAGAAAGGAGAAGATGCTGCCATGTGCAGCATCTTCTCCAGGTAATGGAAAAGCCAAAGCACCCCCCCAAAGATTGCTGGCTAGACAGAAGGTACTGACCCCAGGTGGAAGGAAGGGCTCTAGCCTCTGAAACCATGAATCAATAAGTTCTTATTGTTAAGCCAACCCATTTTATGGTACTTGTTTTAGCAGGTGGGAAACGAAAACACAAGGTATCTTCAGGAACACTAAAATAATAATGCATAAAGACAAACCACCAACAGCTGCAAATTTTATATGATATCAACATCTGTGTTGAAAGAGGCAGAGAGAGGCAATGGGCATTGTCAGATGGAGAATCTCAAAAATAGATAATGGCTGAAAGTATGAAAATAAATCTGAATCTGGGAGAGGTATTGCCTTTTCCAATAGTGGACAAATGCTTACGGTAGGAAGATCTGAAGGTGACTGGAGCAGCATAGACCCTATGATTTTTAGAAATTCAGCAGCCAGAACAGGGCCAACAAAGAGTAAGGAAATAGAAGGTCCAGCATGAGAAAATCTCAAAAAGCATTTCACTAAATTTTTGAACACTACCAGAAAACAACAGAAAAGAGAGTTCTGTGTGATTAGAAAAGTTCTAGTTAAACTCAGCTTCTTCTAATGTCAAATAAAAAGTGGATTAAAAAAGTATTGAGATCAAATCACTTACTAAGTTGTAAGATTAAAAAGGAATAAAGCGCAAGGTGACACAGCATACAACAATAAGAACATATCAGAAATACAAGCTCATAAATCAGTTCAAAACTGTAAACTACTATATTAAAAAAAGGTAGAAAGAGATTTAACAAATGATACAAAATATGAAAGAACAAAATAAATCAGAGTCAGAAACATTCAGTAATAATGTGGTCAGGCTTAAGAAAAAGTAGAAATAAAAGAAAAATCTTTGGAGAAATGAAAACCAAACCAGGATTGTAAGAATAGCTGAACATACAGATAATGTCTTAAGAGAAATACAAAGTAAGAAGGAAGAAAATTTTTTAAATCATAAAGAAATGAATAAGAGAATTTTTTTGAAAAAAGTATGAGAAATAGTTGACATTGGTAAATGATATTCAATATATGAGGAATAAGAATGCCTGAATAAGAAAACGAAAGCATGGAACCAAAGCAAAATTTATGAACAGTTTAAAAGAATGGCACTACATATTAAAAGAGAACACTATATCCCCCAAACATATCAAACCAGGATGATCACCACCAAGAAAGGTGTTGAATTTACTGAATTTTAAAGAAGGATAAAATTTTCTTTGGCCACTTGAACATGAAAAGGCATGATTAATAAGGGAATGGAATTAGATAGTCATGGGAATTTTGATCAGCAGTGCTTTATGCAAGAAGAAAATGGAAAAATGTATTTTAATAACTCAACAACAAAAAAATAAGCCAAGAATTTTATATCTAACAAGTCTGACTTTGAAGCATAAAAGGCACCAACTATTGTCAACCTGTAAGGACTCATTGAATCATATCCATGGACCTGATGCCACGAGAGGACAAGCATCAGACAACCAAACTAGGTAGAAAGACATTGATATAAAAACTGGGGCCAAGCATTTGATATATAGCTACTTAGAAAAATGAGACCAAATGAGGATTTTAAAGGAGAGAGAATATTATGCAGTCACCTCTAATGATGCAGAAATGGTACAACCATAAACATGGGGAAGAATGAGGAAGGCATATGAATATATAAAACTATTTTTAGTAATTTTATTGGGATGATAGTATTACTATTGTTATTTTTAAGCTCTTTTATGAATGATGTGAAATGAGCAAAGAAACAATATGGGTTATTCTATCACCTTTGTATCCTTGAAAATTAGGATTTTTAGTGTGGAAGAAAAGTGGTGTAATCCAGAAAAATGCAGATTCTAAATTTGAGCTGGAATTATCATGACATATTTTTTTATTTTTAAACATTGCCTGGTTTGTCCCATTGATAAAATCTAGAAATAATGGTCAATGCAATAGCAGAGAGCAATGTGTTACTAACAGCTAGACAGTGATCTCAAAATACCATTTTCCACTAAAACAAACCAGGGCGCCTAAGAGAATGGCTGATTCTAGGTTTGATGTGGTAAATGTACAAGATGTGCCTGAAACAACTGTCATAGCAAGGAATCTTTTTTTTTTTTTTCTCCTATTTTTTTTCTTTGTCCTTGTAATCTCATACTTTTTTTTCTTTTTTTCTTTTTCTTTTTAAAAGAGCTTTAGATTACACAAATGTTACATCAAAAATATAGGGGATTCCCATATACCTCACCTCCTCCCCCTCCCACACTTTCCTCATTAACAACCTCTTTCATTAGTATGGTACATTTGTTACAATTGATGAACACATACTGAAGCATTGCTACTAACCATGGTGTATTACGCAGCCATTGAGGTTCTGATGCAAAGTACAGAAATCTGTTGGGTTTTATAAAAGTTATTTATTTAGGGTAGAAGCTTACAGCTACCAGGCCCTAAAGAGTCCAATTCAAGGTACCATAAAAGGTACTTTCTCACCAAAGTCATTTGCCACATGTTGAGCAAGATGGCAGGTGATGTCTGCGAGGGTTCAGCCTTCCTCTTCCTCTTAAGGCTCCATGGTCCCAGCTTCTTCCAATCTCAGCTGTAGGCTGGGATAAGTCTCATCTCTCTCCCTGGACTCATTTCTCTCCAGGCTCAGCTGCAGCTGTAGGCTATCAGGCTCATTCTCTTCCCAAGGCCTCTGCTGTGTCTATGAAGCTGACTCTATTCCTCTGTGTTCTTCTGCGTATTTGCTTCCTGGGACTCGAGCATCAAACACTCAAACTCTCTCCTCTGCTATATCGTTTTCCTCTGTGCGTCCTCACCCACCGAGGGGCCAGGGACTCAACGTCCTACTGACATGGCCGAATCAAAACCTTAAGCATAATTTAATCAAGTAAAAGTGAAATCTCTGAATCTAAAACAATCTAATATGCCCAGAGAAACAGACGAGTTTGCAAATACAATCCAATATCTATTTTTGGAATTCATAAACAATACCAAATTGCCACACATGATCGTAGCTTACATAATGGTTTACACTTTGCATTGCACAATTTTATAGGTTTTGACAAAATGTGTAAAGTCTGGTATCCTTCATTGTAATATCATGCAGAATAATTCTAATGTCCCAAAAATGCCCCCTGTTATTCCTATTGTTCCTTCTCCCTCCCCTCAGAACCTCTGGTGACCAGAGAAGTTTTATTTCTTGATCTGAGTTTTCGTTACACAGGTATTCATCTTATAATAATTACTTAGCTACAGATTGGTTTGGTGTGCTTTTCTATTCTGTATTTATTTTACAATAAAAATATGTGGAACAAGGGTTTTAAAATGTTTTTACATGTTATGTGTAAAGAGAATTAAACATATTGAGTTTAAAAAGCAGGGCATAATAAAGTAATGACCCTGATTTTTTGTATGGCTCATTATCTAATTAGAATCCATTTCAAAGGAATTCTGCAAATATTTCAGTAATACTACCATCGCTGAAATAAAGATATAATATACTTTGGTAACTACTTTTAAGAGAAAAGCTCTTATTTAAATGAATAATTCCCAGTGCATTTTAGTAATAATCATTGTATTTGAATTATATATGTCTGTATTTATCATGGGCATATCAAACTGGATGGGGATTATGAAATATGACATATCCACCTCTTTTTCTCAGGGCAGAACTTCATGGAAATTATCTCAAAACTATGTTTGATTATTTTTTACTTGTCCTTTCATCGTCTCCCCTCTCTCCTTACATTTCTTCCACTTATCTCTTCTTCCTTTCTACTCTCAAAGACCCAGGAAGCTAACGAAGTTAGGGACTCTGCTTGCACAATAGGTCTCTTCTAAGGCTCTACTAGGGTGCCTAGAAATGTGTTTACTTAGGTAATTTTTTTTCAGTTTGCTTAAGTAAGAGATTTTAACTGCAATTGGTCAAGACTCTGTCTCTTTCCCCCTTTATCAAGTGTCCCCTCATAGCTCCTGGAATTGAGTGGCTGCAGGCATTTTTGGGATTCAGTCGCAATGAAACTGAGTTGGGAACACAATAGTTTGGTTTAGTGGTGTGTATTGATTGGTTCACCGTCACTTCCATGACTAGATAAGTTATCTAGTGCTAGAGTTTGCTGACTTCTCTTATACAGTAACATGAAGAGGCAGGGTCCAAAGTCATATCACGACATTGTCTTATAGTAACTTGTACTGGAATATATGCATAGTGAAGGAGGTACGCAAATCTAAGTAGAGACTTCAGTTCTCATTGGTGCCTAGTCAGAACAAAGGAAACATTCCCAATAATGTTGGACACTTTATAAATACAAACTTTCCCTTTTTGATAAGAATTATATAAAATAAAATTTTCCAGAAATCCTGTATATATGAGTTTGTGACTTAAAAAAACAAAACAAAACTGTAATCTGTTATGATACATTTTCCTATTCTAAATAAATATTCACTTCATACCTAATTTTACATTCCTAATTTTGTCTTTTTTCTCTTAAATGGGTCTCCAAATTGTAAAAGGTGCAGGTCCCACAGACCCTGGATCCACCCATCTTCTTACTATACATCTGTTGACAGATAGAAAGTGTATTGATTTCTTGTCCTTGCTCCATCCTCCACTGTTAATGGACACAGGTGAAAAGGGAAAAGGTAACCTTTTTGGGGGATTAGACTATATTAATGGATTTGTTATCTTTCACCAATATTCCACGAGCAGTATATGTATGTGTTCAGGCCATTATGAAGCTAATTTTTGCAAAGAAAGATCAGTTCTCAGGTTACAACGAATGTCAACTTTGAGTTGAAAGAGGCCATTGCACTGAAGTTGGAAGTTTCTGCTATACAAGAAAAAGAAGCACTGTTGCATCATATGAACATGATCAGTTTGCTCGAGGTACTCTATTTAATAAGAAACTGGTAAAGTCACTATATTTAGAGGCTTTTCATGCTTAATGCCATTTAGTTCTCACAAATGGTAATTTAGGTAAGTACTATCATCCACATTTTTTCAGATGAGAACACAAGTTCAAGGAGGTTGTGGCGTATGCTACACATTAGTAGCAAAGCTCATATTTGAACCTAGGCTGTCCTCACTCCAAAGCTCATGTGTGTTTCCATGCCTCTGTAGATCTGGATCTATCTCTGTAAATAATTAGCCAGTCAGTTAAACTCTCTGGGTTCAGTTTCCTAATCTGGATAATTAAAGTGTTTGATTAAAGAATCTTGCAGGCCCATAGTCTTTGATTCAATGAAACCAAGTCAAGCAAACTTTTTCATCTCCCTTGTTAGATCAATCCTATGTCACATAATTTAGGAAATGCATCTCAATTTCCTTGTGCCTAATCTAAATTTGGTAATAATTAAAATCCACTTTTTTAAACTCTTTCCTTTGCAGAGGTGGTGAACAGCTAGTTTATCATAATCATGCATAATAACTTTTAGTTAAATGAGAGGAGAAAAAGCAGTAGAGATGAAGGAAGCTCTTGAAAGGCAGTGTCTAGTAAGAAACCTGGACATGCTGAAGATGTCATCTGAAATGTCAAAGTGGGAGACCTAAACTTGGCAAGCAATAGAAGAAAAGAAATAACGTTTTATTTTTCCATCTCTCAGAAGTAGTGAAAAAACATGAACGTCTAAATGACATCTAGAGAAATAGAAGGAATACCTTCCTAACTAATACATTTCCTCTGTGGAAATCTATGAAAAATCAGAAAATATTTTTGCTAATCTGGAAACAACGCCTGGACCAGAGAGCCTCTGCGGGATGGTGGAGTGGGAGGGGCTTCCGCCAAGGGCGATCTAACCTGTGAGGTCTTAGGATCACTGCGGGCTTTCAGCCTGCCACCTTCGCCTCAGCTGTTTGTCATTATCGTATCTATTTTGGACTCAGTCTCTTCCCCTGCGCGGTAGGCTCTGCAACTGTTCTCACTGCATTTCCTTTGTTAGAGATTTGCCCTCTTGACACATCCAAATGAAGAAGTTGCAGCCTCATAGGAAGATAAGTGACAGATCCCACGATTTCACTCCCGTAAGCAGATCCTGAAACCTTATCTACATGTCATCTGGTTAATCAGAGGTCCATGGTGAGGTCTGTCAGAGTTTTCTGTTTTAAAAAAGAAATTCAGACACAGATGACAGGAGGATTGGAATGCCTTTCCCAGCCTTTGGCCACTACCAGCACTCTCTATTATTATGCAAGTGCATGCCTGAGGCTGTGGAGAAAGAGGAACACAGGGTGGCCACCTAAGGACACTGCATAGGTGAGCAGCAGTGTCCCAGCAGTCCCTCAGCAGCAACAGAATACAAAAAGACACCCGCCACGACAGAAAAAAAGCAGAGCCTAGATAAAAATACCACAGCCAAACATCCGTCTAACCTGGTTTATAAGACAACAGGATAATGAAATTCACAAATTATACAGCCAGCAAGACAGAGTATCTAATGGGGTCAGTGCATTTTCCAAAAAGGTTAGGAGATTCATATGTGTAACCACACCAATAAAATCCCCAAGCAGAAATCTCCCTCCTAGTTATTTCTGGAATTTACAAAACCATGGAATTTAAAAGAGTTATATGTATAATTCTTGGCCCTGAAAAAGCCACTTGGCTCTTTGGAAGCTCTTGGTTCTTTTCCTCTTTAAAAAAATACAAAGTACACTGGCCTTGGAGTCAAACTTTATCAAACAGAGATGACAATATAAACATATACCAAACAATTTGTCAAGCCATTCCATGTTACAAGTAAATCATTTTTGGAAGTTGCACAGGATGAAGTAAAGCTCAGTGTTTAAGAGCATAAGCTACCAAGCTGAGTTGTCTAGGTTCAAATCTTGGCTCTGCCACTCATGAGTATTTGTCACCTTGGACAAGCTATTTACATTCTCTCTGTATCGCTTTCCCCATTTGTAAAGCAGAATAAAGATTTTTTTAAAAGTTGATTATAGCAAAATATTTGGAATGTAATTAATATCACTGAATTGTATACTTGGAAGGAGTTAAAATGGAAAAAAATTGTTGTATATATGCTACTACAAGAAAAAGTTTTTAAAAAAATATCTACTGGGAAGCAGATGTGGCTCAAGCAGTTGGGTGCCCGCCTACCACATGGGAGGTCCCACGTTCAGTTCCCTATGCCTCCTAAAATAAATAAATAAATAAAAAGAAGACAAGCACACAATGAACAGACATAGAGAACAGACAAAGCAAACAACATGGGGGGGCAGGAGAAATAAATCTTAAAAAAATATCTACTGATATTATAAGATTGTTGAGGGGAATAGAAGCATTGATGCAAAGTGACACATAGTAAGTACTTCTTACATGTTGTCATTGCTGTTAATAATATTATATTAGTTGGGATAGTCTATATTAAGATATGTAACAATCATCTCCAAAATTTCAATGGTTAAAACACGAAAGTTTTTTTCTCACATCCATTGGCAGAGAGGTTCTACTAATCAAATTTATGCATGGATCTGACTGTTGGAGTAGCCACCATCTTGGAAGTTGTTGGTTGCTATACTAGAGTGAATAAAACTCTGGAGGGTCTTGAGTCAACATTTAAATACTCAGGTCCACAAGAAACACACATCTCTGCTCAGAACTCACTGGTCAGAATCCAGACACTTGGTTCTACTGAACCACACAAAGGGGCAGGAATTGCAAGCTTTTTATGTGCTTAAAAGGAGAATAGAGAGTAGCTGGTGAACAATATGTTCCCTAACAGTAGTATTACCATTAGTGTTATTAATATACTGAACTAACTCTTCAAGATGACAATGGTCTACTTTAATATTAGAGTGAAGGATTCCTAAGTGAAAGACTTAGACCTAAAAGTCTGTATTAACATATTTCATCAGTGCAATATTTAGCTGTAGACTAACATCTATTGAACATGTATTAGCTATCACATAAAATGCTAGTTGCTGTGACATGTTCTTATACATAATTCAAAGAACAACCCAAAAACATACAATTTTAGCACAGTTTTACAGATGAAGAAAGAATACCTAGAGATTTTACAAAACTTACCCAAAGTGATACAACTTTAAGTATGGGACTGGATTTTGGATTCACATCTGCTCAACTTTAAATAACTCATGTTTATATTTATGCCACTATGGATTCAAATAGATTATCAAGTACAAATGAGCCAAATAGGGGTGGACTAGTCTGAGAGAAGAGTCAGCTTTTACCTAGTGATTTCGCCAAACCTTGAGTTACCTTTATTTTCTGATGGTGAAAAGGGAAGAGTTTTGTGGTGTACATAGCAACTATCTAGCCCACTTTAGGATTATTGTTCAATATTAAGTTCAATACAATAAAAACATTTAGTTTATTATCCTAGTTTTCATGCCTAAAGTGATATTTGAACTTGGGTTCTAAATAATAAAAGGAGAGGAAGGTATATTAAAAATGTTAGCCTAGTGTTGTGAGTTCCATTGAATACCAGCCATCTTAATGTGCCCTCCCAGTGGAGATTCTACATCAGTAAAATGCAAGGACTAAAAGGAACAATAAGGATAGACTAACAGGGCAGTGAGTGCAGCCTTGACTCAATCAATAAACCTTTCAGGAATAGTTATTTTAACAAAGTTGGACTGCTTTGAGATAGAGCTGGGGAGAGTGCCTATATGTGTACTGTGACTAAGTAGAATTAGGAGGAGACAATGATTTTTCCTCAAATACAAGCCTCCCACAGATTATCCAGGATCTCAGCTTCCTTTGGGAAGTCTCAATTTAGGCAAGAGTTATTATGTTTTATGGAAACAAGACCATACCACTTGGACCCTGCATTCCTAGGTAAGAATCATTTTCAACCAGAGAAGCATTCTTTTATTTCTTAAATTATTTTTATCTGTAGGAATGGACCACCTGACAATGCAAGGTGTCAGTGATTCAACTTGCTCTGAATAATGGTGTCTAGGAAATGAGTCATGGGGCTAATTAGGAGGAATAATTTCTTATTCTCATCTGCAATATCTTTCTTCATTGAATCAATTTGATAGAGACTTATTAGGAAAAAAAGACAACACTAAATTAACAAACAAATGCAGACCTCTAAATACACATGTATCTATCTGTATGAGATTGACACCTGCCTACCATTTCCAGCCTCATCATATCTACTTCTCCAGACCAAACATAGTTTTTTGCAGTAAACTGAATGCATTCTGATTGCTTGCTCACATCTAAGAGTGAATAATCTTATGGTGCTTATAACATGCTAGGCACTTCTCTGTTATACATATATTAACTTATTTTATTCTCAAAATAGCTAACACTTTACAGTAAGTTATTAATTATTACTCCTTCTTTTATTACCCCTATTTTACATATGAGAAAAATGAAGGCATAGAATGGTAAGGAACTTGCCCAAAGTCACTCAGCTAATAACAGGCCACAATTCAAGCTCAGTGACTCTAGTTCCCAGATCCATCCTCTTAACCTTAAGTTCTGCTTTTTAATTTTACCTTTTCTTTGTTTTGAAGGCTCTTGTACCCTTTGGGGCCTGGCTAAGTCCGTCATCATTCAGAACCTGGCTCTGATCTTGTCTAATTAGGGAAGTGCTACCAGAGCAGGTGCCACAGTGCCTGTGATGGCCCATTGAGTTGTTGGTCTCCTCCATTAGCCTATGAAATGCTGTACAATGAGATAGTATTTATTCTTTTCTCCCTCCCTATCACCAAGCCCAGCATATGGCACATAGTAGGCATTAAATATTTGTTGAGTGAACTAATATAAGCAGATGGAGGCAATGTTGGTATAGAAATTGAAGTTGTCTTTCTATCACAAGCTGGTTAACAATCTTTTAAATTTGGTTAAAATCAATTTTGGTATTTTTAAAAACTTTTTATTCTGGTAACATATATGCAATCTAAAATGTCTCCTTTTAGCCCTATTCGAATATATAATTTAGTGGTATTCATTACATTCACAATGGTGTGCTACCATTGCCACCAATTCATTACCAAAACTTTTCCATCACTCCAAAGAGACATTTTGTACCAATTTAGCATTAACTCACCATTCCCTACCACCACTTTGTCCCCTGGTAACATGTATTCTAGTTTCTGACTCTACTAATTTGCTTATTCTAATAATTTTTTTTTTCTGTGAAATCATACAATATTTGTCCTTTTGTGTCTGGCTTATTTCACTCAACATGATGTCTTCAAGGTCATCCATGTTGTCACATGTATCAGAACTTCATTCCTTTTAATGGCTGAATAATATTCCATTGTATGCATGGACCAGAATTTGTTTATCCATTCATCTGTTGATGGACACTAGGGTTGCTTCCAGTTTTGGGCCATTGTGAATAATGCCTCTATGAACATTGCTGTGCAAATATGTGTTTGAATCCATGATTTCAATTGTTTTGAGTAGAGACCTGGAAGTGGGATTGCTGAATCATACAGTAATCCTATATTTAACTTTCTGAGGGCGGAACTGCCAAACTGTTTTCCATAGCAGCTGCACCATTTTACATTCCCATTAACGATGAAGGAGTGTTTCTATTTCTCCACATCCTCCTTAACTCTTGTTATTTTCCATTCTTTTAAAATTCTAGTGGGTGTGAAATGGTATCTCATTGTGGTTTGATTTGCGTTTCCTGAAAGGCTAATGCTCTTAAGCCATCTTTTCATTTGCTTTTTGGCAATTTGTATATCTTCTTAGGAAAAATGTTCATTCAAGTCTTTGCCATTTTTTAATTGGGTTGGTTTTCCTTGTGTTGTTTAGTTGTAGGATTTCTTTATATATTCTGGATATTAAACCCTTATCAGATATGTGGTTTCCAAATAGTTTCTCCCAATTTGTAGGTTATTTTTTTCACTTTCATGATGAAGTCCATTGAGTCCCAAAAGTTTTTAATTTTGATGAGTCCCATTTTCTATTTTTTTTCTTTTGTTGTTCATGCTTTTTGCTGTAAGGTCTAAGAAATCTAACATAGGGTCCTGAAGATGCTTCCCTATTTTTTAATTAAGAGTTTTATATCTTTGATGACATTTATGTAATCTAAGAAACAATTTTTTTTAATTATTAAAAAAAAAGAAAAAAAAAGAATTTTATAGCTTTTGTCCTTATATTTAGGTCTTTGATCCAGTTTCAGTTAAATTTGTATATGATGTGAGGTAGTGTTCTACCTTCTTTTGCATATGGATGTCTAGTTTTCCCAGCACTAAACTGAAGACATTATTCTTTCCCCTTTGAGTGGACTTGAAAAACTTGTCAAAAATCAACTAGGCATAGGGTTTATTTCTAAAGTTTCAATTTGATTCCATTGGTCTATACGTCTGTCCTTGTGCCAGTATAATGTTGTTTTGATTACTGTGGCTTTGTAATAAGTTTTTAAACTGGGCAGTGTGAGTCCACCAGCTTCCTTTTTTTCAAGATGTTTTGGCTATTTGGGCCACCTTACCCTTTCATACAATTTTGATGATTGACTTTTCCATTTCTGCAAAGAAGTTGCTGGAATTTTGATTGGGATTGTGTTGAATCTGTAAATCACTTTAGGTAGAATTGACATCTTAACAATACTTACTTTTCCAATCCATGAGCTTGGAATGTTCTTCCATTTATTTAGGTTGTCTTGATTTCTTTTAGCAATGTTTTGCATTTTCCATGTGTATAAGTCCTTTATAATTTTCATTAAATTTATTCCTAGACATTTTATTCTTCTAGTTGCTATTGTAAATGGAACTTTTTATTTCCTTTTCATATTGTTCATTTGTTATTGTATAGAAATACTACTGGTTTTTTGTGTTGATCTTGTACCATGAAACTGTTGAATTCATTTATTAGCTATGGTAAATTCCTTGTGGATTTTTCAGGATTTTCTATATATAAGATCATGTCATTTACAAATAGGTAAAGTTTTACTTCTTTTCCTATTTGGATGCCTTTTATTTCTTTTTCTGGCCTAATTACTCCAGCTAGAACTTCCAGTATATTGTTGAATAGCAGTGGTGACAATGGGCATCCTTGTCTTGTTCTTGGATCTTAGAGGGAAAGTTTTCAGTCTTTCATGACTGAGTATGATATTAGCTGTGGGTTTCTCACATATATCATATATCATGTTGAGGAAGTGTCTTTCTACTCCTAGTTTTATAAGTGTTTTCATAAAGAATGGGTGCTGGATTTTGTCAAATATCTTTTCTGCATCAATTGAGATGATCTTGTGGATTTTTATTTTTTGCTTTGTTCTACTAATGTGGTATATTTCATTAATTGATTTTCTTATGTTGAACTGCTCTTATATTCCTGGGATAAATCCCACTTGATCAGGGTGTGTAACTCATTTAATTTGCTATTGGATTCAGTTTGCTGGTGATTTGTGGCAGAATTTTGCATCTTTATTCATAAGGGAAATTGGTCGGTAATTTTCTTTTCTTGTGCCATCTATATCTGTCTTTGATATTTGGGTGATGTTGGCCTCATAGGATGAATTAGGAAGTGTTCTCTCCTCTTCAATTTTTGGGAAGAATTTGAGTAGGATTGTTGTTAATTTCTCTTGGAATGTTTGGTACTCTGGGTCTTTTAAAAATGGTTGTAGCTCAAGACTGCAGCTATCATACACAAAAACTAAATGGATTCTGTTGACATTCAGGCGATTCTCAGAGAAAAACGAGGACTGTCTATTTTTTATCTATTGTGCAGTGTTTTCAACCTTAATTCATAAAGTGTCAAATTTCTACATCTCTTTCTTTAAAAGGACAGCTACTCCTAGGATCTAAAAAGTGTTCTCTTTAGTTGGTACAGATGGAAAGAATATCAACAAAACAAAAGCAGATATTTGTGAGTATATTATATATGAAGAGAAGCCTGGGGAGGCTCTTTTTCACTTACTGACTGATTCAAATCTCAACATTTTTAAAGGAATTCTGATTTCAAGCCCGAGTTAAGAAATATCCTTTTTGTGGGATCTGATGAAAGAAGTCAAGGTGATGGTTTTAGACAACATGACACTAAGTCAATAGCTTGTTTTGAAAACCAAGCTGATGCCAATGGTTTCTTTATAGTAAGCAGGGAATCCAGTGTGAGTTGCTACAGAAGTGCCTGTTCTCCACGTGGCTGCCTCTTCAATATCTCTTTCAGAAGTTTCTGCTCTTCAGCTCCCTACTGAGAGTGGGAAGGCTACAGAATCCAGCAGTCTCAGGTTGGCAGCTTCTCCCCTTTTTCATTATGCATATGCCTTGGAAAGAGCACAAGCTTCAGAGTCAGAGCTACAAAAACCTGAGTTTGAACCCCAGCTGGGTGACCTTCAGAAAGTCACTCCTTCCTTTCCTTCTCCTCTTCTTCCTCCTCCTCTACTTCCTCATTCTTCAGCAAGTCTATTAAGCCTCAAGTTTCTTTTCCATGAAACGAGACTGATAACAGTTATCCCTTAAGGTTGCCATGATGACAATAAATAATAAAAGCATATAAAGTGTCCAGCACAGCGAGGCACACCACATAAAGTAACTAGCATCTTATATTGTCTGAGGTCATAAAGTCAGGACAGTCAATATGTTAATGTATGCTGATTTTATTCTCTGTTGCATGAGTGTGGTCTGGAATATCATTCCTATAAGAACCCTCAAGAAAACAGATTTATAATCTACCAAGCAGGCTGTGGGCCTTTCCTCAAAAGCTCACACATCTCTAAGAAAAAAACAAGGAAACCCAAGGTACCCACAGTTACATCAAGAGAATATCACTTTCTACCCCCAGTCAGTCTGAAGAGTTGTCATCCATTATAAGGGAGTACTTTTGCCTCTTTGCTGCATTTAAAATAGTCATACCCTGCCTATGCATGTTAGATTCGTTGTGAAATGATAAACAGTGTGTGCAAGGGTGATAGAAGAGCTGGAAGATCATAAAGTGGAGAGCAAACTGATTTTCATTCGTAACAGCTTAAATTCCGTGTTCCCTTCTCTGAATAGAATCATCAGCTCTATCCTCATTCTTTCCCACTTTTTCTCCTTCCCTTTTCCTTCATTCTCTTTACCTTATTAGACCTTGAAAACTTCAGCAACAACTGGGAAATTGATACAAGTTTCTGGGCAGATTAGTTAACCTGGGAAATCCTACATCTTAAAGCACAAAGGGAACCATCATCCTCCTTGTCTTTGCTCCTGTTTTGGGAACCAACATCCTCCTTGTCTTTGCTTCTGTTTTCTCCTCCCTTCTCCCTAATATGGTGGGTAATTGTCTCCTCTATGCCCCATTGCCTCTACCAATGCTTTGGCTGTTATGTACTGGAACCTCCTCAGGATTCTTCATTATCCATTTTTCTTAATCCACTGCACCCTTCTATTGATTTTAAACATAATCCAGTCACTCATATTTTAAAACCAGCGCTTCCCAGTCCCTAATCTTCCTAAAGATGCTATATTTTTCACGATGCTTTCATCTACCCTTCATATGTTTAAAACAATTTATACCTCTTTTCTAGAGTTCTTCTTATTCCACTCACTCCTCAAGCAACTATTTTCTGAATCTAACCCCTTATTTAACAATAAAGTTATCACTAATGTCACCAATAATAATAACTTTAAATTCAACAGGCATTTTTAGCCTTCGTCTCATTTGACCCTTACCTCTCGACTTATACATAAAATGTTAGAGATCCTCTGAGTTGAGTCCTAGCCCTTCCTTCTTCCCAGTCTTAGCTCTTTCTCTAGAAAACTTCATGTGCACAGCCTTAAGTACAAGCTATATGCCTCTGAATACAATATCAAGCCTGAATTTCTCTGATTTTCAAACCCACAAAAATATAATTGCCTTCTTGCTTGATATCTTCACTAGGATGCCTTCAATGAACTTCAAACTCAATGTAGAAAACAAAGCTCATGATCTCCTCCCATCCCAACCTCTTCCTCTGATTCCATCTCAGTGAATGATATTACCAGAACCAACAAAAGATTCACCATAAAAAATTTCATTCTCCGAAATCCAGCCTACCACCAGACCCTAAAAACTGTGCCTTATATAACTTTCCAACACAGCCTCTTCTGACTTTACACTTCTAAACCATAATCATTAAATTTTCCTTTGCTGCAATAGAGTCCTAACTAGTCTCCCTTTTGCCCCCTTCCAAACTGTTCTAGAAACCCATAGTTTTCAAATATGTGGATCTGAACACTCTGGATGGATTTTTCACATGGGTACTATTCACTCCATTTTTATCTTCCCTTTGCCTGGGTAGAACAAGCATTTCTAGAAAGCTGAAGTTATCTGAAAATATATTCTAATTAATTGACTCCTTTGGTAAAGGTAGCTCATTTATTGTTTGTTTAAAATTGATTATATAATGTGCATGAGGTAAAAGATTTCTCAATTTGGAACTATCGATTTTTTAAAAATGGGAGTAGTTTTTCAATATATATTAAATGCTTACATATTTTCTGGTGAAAGGGGCAAGATGGCTGCAGAGTGAGGAGCTCTAAGATTCAGCTCGTCCTACAGGGCAATTAGTAGTCACCCAGAGCTATCTTTAGGACATGTTTAAGGGGCTCAGGAGACCAGAAGAGCATCCTGAAACATCCTTGAAAGAATGGAAGGAGGAGACTGCCCATCTGTAGTGAAATCTCATGAATAGAACATGCCATGCCATGGAGGCTGGTGCCCATCCTTCACTGGAGGAGCAAGCTGCCTCAGGAGCTATTCCCTGGTTGGAGTTGGAAGGTCCATTGCCTAAAAATGGGGAAGGAAGAGACAGTTGGACATTGACTTCAGCTACTGATTAGCAAACTCGGCTGACTAAAGTATAACCATAAGAACAGTTAAAGTTTGAACCTGTCTATGTAGGAAAGAGACTGGTAGCCACCATTTTAACTCCACCCCTGGCAAGAGGGGAAGCTGGGCTGCTTGAAAATCACATTAACTGTAGGGATTGGCTTCTTTCCACCCAGATCGGATTGCAGCTCTAGCTTAAGCTCCAGCCCCACTTCTGCACAGGAAGGAAGCTGGGAGGACCTGCACCAGTATATCCAAGCAACTGCAGGCACTTTTGGCCTACACAGACTGAATAGTCGGACTCTTGGGGCTCCATCCTTGCATTCAAATAGGTTAGGAGAGGAGCTATTTCCTCAGCCACTCTGGGCAACTGCAGGTACTTTTGGCCTGCACAGACTGAATTGTTGAGTGCCTTCAGTTCCATCCCCCCACCCCCCCACCCCCATAGGATAGGAAGGCTTGGTGTTTCTTCAGCTTCTCTGGGCAACTGCACATGCTTTCGGTTCCCACGGACTCAGACATTTATAGCTCCATTCCACCCTCATTAGGATAGGAGGGTTGCTGTGTTCCCTTAGTCTCTCTAGGCAACTGCAAGCACTCTCAGTCTGAAAGACTATACTTTTAGTTACCTGTGTTGTGATCCCCACCCCTAAAAGGGCAGAAGGGACAGTATTCCGTCAGCCTCTCAGGGCAATTGCAGGTGCTTTTGGCCCACATAGATTAGATTGTTGGGCATTCTGGAGGCTCCATACCCCCTGACAGAGAAAGAGGGGGCCCAGTGCTATATCAGTCTACCTGAGCAACTATGGTCAGTTTTGACTAACATGGCTTAGTTTGCTACCCAAACCTGAAGCTCTATCTGCATCCTAAGAGGGGAGGAAGAGGTGTAAAGCTTCATCAGTCTCCCCCAGCAACTACAGATCTTATGGCTGGATGGCTTGTATTACTACACACAGCTGCAGCTCTGTCCCTACCCTTGGCAGAGGAGAAAAGTGGGAGAAGCTTCATCAGTTCCTGGGGCAATCCAGGTAACATCAGCCTCTAGAGCTTACAGTACCAACTACATCCTCAGCTCTTACTACACAGCCAGCAAGGAAGAAATGGCAAGAAAGCCCTAAACTAAAGAGAGAAACTGCACCTAGAATAAATACATCTTGTAAGCCAGATGTCAAAACACCAAAAAAAATTGCAATTCATGCTAAGAAGCAGGAAGATATGGTCCAGGGAAAGGAACAAGATGAGCCTCCAGATGACATAAAGAAGCTGAGACAACTAATCATAGATGTTCCAACAAATATACATAATAAATTCAATGAGATGGCTAAAGAGATTAAAGATATTAAGAAGTCATAAAGAAGAATCTGAAAGTGTACATAGAGAAATAGAAGATATTATGGGAATGAAAGGCACAATAAATGAAATAAAAAATACACTGGAGGCATATAACAGCAGATTTGAGGAAGAAGAAGAATGGATCAGTAAGCTTGAAGACATGGCCTCTGAAAGTAAACATACAAAATAACAGATGTAGAAAAGAATGGAAAAAATTGAACAGGGTGTCAGGGAACTAAATGACAGCAAGAGGTGTGCAAACACATATGTCATGGGTGACCCAGGAGTAGAAGAACAGGAAAAAGGGGCAGAAGGAATATTTGAAGAAATGATGGTTGAAAATTTCCCAACCCTATTCAAGTACATAGATATCCATGTCCAAGAAGCACAACATACTCCCATCTGAATAAATCTAAATAGAACTACTCTAAGACACTTACTAATCAGAATGTCAAACGCCAAAGGCAAAGAAAGAATTCTGAGAAAAGCAAAAGAAAAGTGATGCATCACATACAAGGGATACCCAATAAGATTAAGTGCCGATTTCTCATCAGACACCATGGAGGCAAGAAGGCAATGGTATGATATATTTAAGATACTTCTAGAGAAAAAAATGCCAGCTAAGAATCTTATATCTGGTAAGGCTGTCTTTCAAAAATGAGGGTGAGTTTAGAATATTCACAGATAAACAGAAACTGAGAGAGTTTGTAACCAAGAGGACAGCTTTGCAGGAAATACTAAAAGGAGTGCTACAGCCTGAAAGGAAAAGAAACAGAGAGAGGGAGGCTTAGAAGACAGCTTAGAAATGAAGATTATATCATAAAAGGGGAAAGTGCAGAAAGGGTGGTGAAAATAAAATATGACAGATAAAATCCAAAGGTCAAAATGGGTGAAGAACTGCCTACAGTGATAACATTGAATGTTAATTGATTAAACTCCCCAATCAAAAGATGCAGACTGACAAAATGGATAAGAAAATATGAGCCATCTATATGCTTTCTACAAGTGACTCACTGTAGACCAAAGGATATCAATAGATTGAAAATGAAAGGCTGGGAAAAAATATTCCAAGCATTCAGTAACAAAAAACAAACAAACAAAAAAAGCTGGAGTAACTATACTTATATTGGATGAAATATACTTTAAAAGCAAAACTGTTATTACAGACAAGGAAGGACATTATATATTAATAAAAGAGCAATTCACTAGGAAGAAATAACAATTGTAAATGTATATGAATCTAACCAGGTTGCCCATATTATATGAGGCAAACACTGGCAAAACTGAAGGGAGAAATTGATATCTCTACAATAATAGTTGGAGACTTCAATGCAACACACTTAGCATTGGAAAGAATATCTGTGCAGAAGATCAATAAGGAAAGAGGGTGTTTGAATAATATGATAAATGGACTAAATCTAATAGACATATACATAAAATTGCATCCCAAAACAGCAAGATATACATTTTTCTCAAGTGCTTATGGATCTTTCTCCAGGATAGACCATATGTTGGATCACAAAGCAGATCTCATTAAATTAAACAATATCGAAATTATACGAAGCGCTTTCTCTGAACATAATGGAATAAACCTGGGAATCAACAACAGGTAGGAAAAAGGAAAATTCACAAATATATGGAGATTAAACAACATACTTAAATAATCAGTAGGTCAAAGAAGAAATCATGAGAGAAATCAATAAATATGTCAAGATGAATGAAAATGAGAGCACAACATATCAGAACCCATGGGATGCAGTGAAGGCAGTGCTGAGAGGGAAATTTATGCTCCTCAATGCTTACATTAAAAAAGGAGAAAGGGCTAAAATCAATGACCTAACTGCACAGCTGGAGGAACTAGAAAAAGAATAGCAAACTATTCCCAAAGCAAGAAGAAGGAATGAAATAAAAATCACAGCAGAAATAAATGAAATTTAGAACAACAACAACAACAACAAAAGAATAGAGAGAATTAACAAAACCAAAAGTTGGTTCTTCAAGAAGTTTAACAAAATTGACAAACCCTTAGGTACACTGACAAAAAAAGAGAGAAGATGCAAATAAGTAAAATAAAAAATTTAAGAACATTACTACTGACCCCACAGAAATTTTTTTTTAAAAAGTCAAAAGAGGATATTATGAACAACCGTAGTATGACAACAAACTAGACAAAGTAAATGAAATGGAAAAATTTCTAGGAATGTACAAACCACCTACATTGACCCTAGAAGAAATAAAAGACCTCAACAAGCCAATCACAAGTAAAGAGATTGAAACAATCATCAAACAACTCCCCAAAATGATAAGCCCAGGACCAGAAGGTTTCAGAGGTGAGTTCTACCAGGCATTTAAATAAGATTTAATACCAATCTTACTCAAACTCTTCCAAAAAATTGAACAAGAAGGAACACTACCAAACTCATTCTATGAAGCCAATAGCACCCTAATACCAAAGTCAGATAAAGAAAATTGCAGACCCATTTCCTTAATGAATATGGATGCAAAAGTTCGCAACAAAACACTTGTTAATTGAATCCAACAAAACATTAAAAGAATTATTCATCATGATCAAGTGTGTTTTATACCAAGCATGCAAGGATGGTTCAACACAAGAAAATCAATCAGCATAATTTACCACATTAATAAATCAAAGAAGAAAAATCACATGAGCCAATCAATTGACACAGAAAAGCCATATGACAAAGCACAGCATCCGTTCTTGATTAAAAAATACTGCAAAAGGTAGGAATTGAAGGAAACTTTCTCAACATGACAAAGGCCATATATGAAAATCCCACAGCTAACATTGTACTCAATGGTGAAAGATTGAAAGTATTCCCATTGAGATCAGGAACAAGACAAAAATGCCCACTGTCACCACTGTTGTTCATATAGTATTAGAGGTTCTAGGTAGAGCAATCAGGCAAGAAAAAGAAATAAAGGCAACCAAATTTGAAAGGAAGAAGTAAAACTTTTGCTATTCACAGATGATATGATCCTATACTTATAAAGTCCTGAAAAATCTACAACAAAGCTGCTAGAGCTAATGAACAATTTCAGCAGAGTGGCAGGATACAAGATTAATACACAAAAATCAGTAGAGGGCCTATACACTAGTAATACACAATCCGAGGAAGAAGTTAGGGGGAAAAATTCCATTTATATAGCAATTAAAAGAATCAAATATTTAGGAATAAACTTAACTAAGGACATAAAGCACTTGTATTCAGAAAATTACAATGTATTGCTAAAAGATATATTTAAAAGACCTATATAAATGGAAGAACATTCCATGCTCATGGATTAAAAAACTAAATATCACTAAGATGTCAATTCTACCCAAGTTGATATACAGACTCAATGCAGTCCTGATAAAAATTCTACCAGCATTCTTAAAATAAATGGAAAACACAATTATCAACTTTATTTGGAAGGGTAAGGGGCTCCAAATAGCCAGAAACTTCTTAAAAAGGAAGAGTGAAGTTGGAAGACTCTCACTTTCAGACTTTAAATCACATTACCCAGCTAGTGGTAAAAACAGCATGGTACTGGCATAAAGACAAACACATAGAACAATGGAACCAAATTGATGGTTTAGAAACAGACCCTCACATCTGTGGTCAAGGGATTTTTTGACAAGGCTGTCAAACCCAAGCACCTGGGGCAGAACAGTTTATTCAATAAATGATGCTGGGATAATTGGATATCATTATGCAAAAGAAAGAAAGATGACCCCTATCTCACACTGTATACAAAAGTTAACTCAAAATGGATCAAAGACCTAATGATAAAATCTATAACCATAAAGCTCCTAGAAGAAAATGTAGGGAAACTTCTTCAAGACGTGGTGGTAGGTGGTAGATTATTAAACCTCACACCAAAAGCACAAGCAATGAAAGAAAACATGGATAAATGGGACCTCCTCAAACATAAACACTTCTGTGATTCAAAGGACTTCATCAAGAAGGTGAAAAGACAGCCCACTCAACAGGAGAAAATATTTGGAAATCACATATCCAATAAGGGTTTGGTTTCCATTTTATATAAAGAGATCATACAACTCAACAATAAAAGAGCAAGCATTCAATTAAAAAATGGGCAAAAGACTTAAAAAGACATTTCTCCAAAGAGAAAATACAAATGGCCAAAAAGCACATGAAAAAACATTCAATATCAGTAGCTATTTGGGAAATGCAAATCAAAACGACAATGAGATATCATCTCCCAACGCATAGAATGGCCATTATTTTTTTTTAAAGCAGAAAACAGTAAGTGCTGGAGAGGATGTGGAGAAATAGGAACACTCCTTCACTGTTGGCAGGAATGTAAAATGGTGCAGCTTCTGTGGAGGACCATTTGATGGTTCCTCAGGAAGCTAAATATAGAACTGCCATATGATCCAGCAATTCCTCTACTAGGAATATATACAGAAAAACTGAAAACTGTGACGTGAACAGACATTTGCACACTGATATTCATAGTGGTGTTACTCACAATTGCCAAAAGTTGGAAACACACAAGTTTCCATCAACCAATGAACGGATAAACAAAATGTGGTATATACATACAATAGAATACTATGCTGCTGTAAGAAGAAATGAAATTGGGACACATATAATAACATGGATGAACCTTGAAGACATTATATTAAGTGAAATAAGCCAGACACAAAATGACAAATATTGCATGGTCTCACTAATACGAACTAAATACAAAGAGTAAAAGCATGGGGTTAAAACCTAGAGCATAGCTTATTAGGAGATAAGAGGAGAGCTGAGAAGGTGTACTGATGCTTAATGTATGTAGAAGTTTTAATTAACTTGACTGTAAAAGTGTTGAAATGGATAGAGTTGATGGTAACACATTATAGTAAGTAGAACTAATGCAGCTGGTTTATAAATGGGATCACAATCCCATTTATAAACTTTAAAAGGTTAAAAATGGTAGTCTAGGGTTGTAAATGTCAATTGAAAGAAATATAGAGAATAATCTAGGGACTGAATGACATAGCATATTTGTTTTTGCAAGGAGGCCATTGTGAGTAAGACAGAAGAATGAGGGAGAGTAAATGGTAAGAAGTCAGATGAGTTTGGACTTTGAAGGCCAATGTGAGGACTGATTTTACCCTGAGTAAAACAGGAAGCCATTAGAGGATTTTGAAAGGGAAATGACTTGAACTCACTTACCTTGTAAGTGGATAATTCTGGTGGCTGTGTTGTGAATGTGTTGACTGGAGTAAAGGCAAAAATGGGGAGATCAATTAGAACACAACTGTAATAACTCAGGCAAGAAATGATAGTGGCTTGAACCAGTGAAGGTGCATGATTGGATCTTGGCAAGTAAATAGATGCTGATATATGCTGAAGGTAGAATTGACAGGATTTGTTGAAGGATTAGAATGAAGTGTCTTAGAAAGAAAGGAATGAAAGAATGACACCAAAGTATTTGGCTTAAACAACAGCAATATCAGAATTGCCATTTGCTGAGGAGAAGTGGTTGGGGTTGGAGAGAAGAATCAGGAATTAATTTTGAATGTGTTAATTTTGAGATTCTTATTAAATATTGAGGAAGGGATGTCAAGGAGACATCTATGCAACTGTACTTCAGGAATGAGATTCACAATGAAGATATAAATTTGTTGGTCATAAACATATAGGAAGTATTTAAAGGCATGGGACTGGATGAAATCACCAATACCCAGCACATGACAACAGAGAAAGGAAGTGGTCAAAAGACTGAACAAAATGTAATTCAACACCTACAGAGTGGAAAGATGAGAAGAAGTAGTCCATGTTGTTGGAGAAAAATCAGGAGAATGAGGTGCCCCAGAAGCCCATTGTAAACAGTATTTCAGGGAGGAGGGTTAGATCATCTTGGTCAAATGCTGCTGATGGTCCAGTAATATAAGCACTGAAAATTGGCCTTTCGATCTGGCTACATGGAGGTCACTGTTTGAATAGTGTAGTACCATGGATTTTAAAAAAAAATCACATTCTGTTACTATACATACAGTCTAACATTTCTCCTTTTAATCATATTCAGGTATATTTTTCAGTGCTGTTAATTACATTCAAAATGTTGTCCTACCATCACCACCATCCATTACCAAAATATTTCCACCACACCAAAAAGGAACATTGTATACTTAAAAAAAAAAATTTTTTTTTTGACATTCTGGGCCTGGGGATTGAACCCAGGACCTTGTACATGGGAAGCCAGTGCTTAACCATTCAGCCACATCAGCTTCCTGGAGTTGGTTGTTTCATTTGCCTGCTTGTTGTCTGCTTTTGCTTTTTTTTTTTGGAGGCACTGGGGAGTGAACCTGGGACCTCCCATGTGGGAAGCAAGTGCTCAATATCTTGAGCCACATCCACTCTCCACCAGATAGGAACCCTGTACATTTTAAGCCTTAACTTCCCATTCTCTACCTTTCCCTGGTCCTCTGGTAACCTATATTCTAGATTCTGACTCTATGAGTTTGCTGATTCCAAGTGTTTCAAATCAGTGTGATCATATAATATTTGTCCTTTTGCATCTGACTTATTTCACTCAACATCTTGTCTTCCAGTTTCATCCATGTTGTCTCAAAAATCAGGACTTCATTCCTTTTTATGGCTGAATAATATTCCATTGAATATACATTTTATTTATCCATTCCTTAGTTGATGGGCACTTGGGTTGATTCCATCTTTTGGCAATTTTGAATAATACAGCTATGAACACTGGTATACAAATATCTGTTTGACTCTCTGCTTTCAATTCTTTTGGGTATATACCTAATAAGGGAATTGTTAGGGCATATGGTAGTTCTATGCTTAGCTTTCTGAGGAACCACCAAATTATATTCCAACTGCAACTGCAAGATTTTACATTGCCACTAGCAATGAATGAGTGTTCCTATTTCTCCACACCTTCTACCACACTTATTTTCCAATTTTTAAAAATAGCAGCAATTCTAATAGGTGTGAAATGGTATCCCATTGTGGTTTTGATTTGCATTTCCCTGATGGCTAATGATGTTAAACATCTTTTCATCTGCTTTCTAGCCATTTGCATATCTTCTTGGGAGAGATATCTGTTCAAGATTTTGCCCATTTTTAACTTTTTCTTTGTTGTTGTTGTTGTTACATTGAAGGATTTCTTTATATGTACTGGATATTAATCCTTTATTGGTTATGTGGTTTCCAAATATTTTCCCCATTGTGTAGCTTGTCCTTTTACTTTCATGATAAAGTCCTTTGAAAAATGAAAGGTTTTAAGTTTGATGATGTGCTATTTATCTATTTTTTCTTTTGTTGTTTGTGCTTTGGGTGTAAAGTATAAGAAACAAATGCCTAAAACAAGGTCCTGAAGATACTTCCCTGTTTTCTTCAAAAAGGTTGATAGTTCTAGCTCTTATATTAAAGTCTGGATCAATTTTGCATTGATTTTTGTTTATGGTGTGAGGTGAGCATCGTCCTTTTTTTTGCAAATGGACATCCAGTTTTCCCAGGACTGTTTGTCGAAAAGACTATTCTTTCCCAAATGATTGGTCTGCCACCTTGTCAAAAATCTGTTGACCATAAATGAGAGGTTGACTTCTGAGCTCTCAATTCAATTCCATTGAACTATATGTCTGTCTTTGTGCCATTAACAGGTTGTTTTGATTTCTGTGGCTTTATATTAAGTTTTAAGGTTGGAAAGTGTGAGTCTTCCAACTTCATTCTTCTTTATCAAGATGGCTTTAGTTATTCAAGATCCCTTACCCTTCCATCTAAATTTGATAATTAACTTTTCCATTTCTGCAAAGAAGGTTGTTGAAATGCTGATTGGGATTGCATTGACTCTGCAAATGGCTTTGGGTATTATTGATATCTTGATCATATTTAGTCTTCCAATCCATGAACACAGAATAATGTCCTTCCATTTATTTTGGTGTCCTTTAATTTCTTTTAAGTAATGTTTTTTACTTTTCTGTGTACAAGTCCTTTGCATCCTTGGTTAGACTTATTCCTAGATATTAGATTATTTTAGTTTCTAATGTGAATGAATTTTTTTCTTGATTTCTTCTGCTTGTGAATTGCTTGTGTATAGTAACACTACTGATTTTTTTAACAAATCAATTTTATTGACATATATTAATAAAGCATTAATCCATCCAAAGTGTACAATCAATGGTATTTGGTATAATCACATAGTTGTACATTCATCACTTCAATCATTTTTAGAGCATTTTCATTATTCAAATAATAATAATAAACAAAAAACAAACAAACCTCATCACCTCTCAGTCTATGCTTCCCCTGCTGTACATAGCTGCTATTCTGTTTCCATTTCTTTAGATTATTTGTATTTATATTTTGTAAAAACAGTCTTATATATACAATATCACCCATATTTGTATTTTACGTGAGGTTTCACTATGTTATACAGTCCCATGTTATATTTTTGGGCTTTCCTTCTAGTAATATACTTGACCTTAGACTTAACCTTTTGACCACTGTCATACCCATACAATAGCTCTGCCAATTACAAACACAACAATGTGCTTTCACCATTTCTATTTATTTCCAAAGATTTACAAACAACTTTTTTACCAGTTCTGCACAGATTAACCCTCAGCTTTCCATTCTCTAGCCTCATTCTATTTTCTGGTGACCTATATTCTAATTATTAACTCCATGATTTTACACAAAATATTTAGTTCAAAATAGCACAATCTTACAGTATTTGTCCCTTTGAAATGCTGATTTTTGCATGTTAATCTTGTACCTTTCTACTTTGCTGAACTCATTTATTAGCTATAGGTGTCTTTGTTGTGGATTTTTCAGTATTTTCTGTATATAGGATTATATTATCTGCAAATAGGGAAAAGTTTTACTTCTTTCTTTCCAATTTGGATGCCTTTTATTTCTTTCTCTTGTTTAATTGTCCTGGCAAGAACTTCAGTACAATGTTGAATAACAGTGGTCACAGTGGGGAACATTGTCTTTTTCCTTATCTTAGATGGAAAGCTTACAGTTTTTAATTATTTATTATTGTGTGGGATGTTAGCTATAGGCTTTTCATGTATGCCCTTGATCATGTTGAGGAAGTTTTCTTCTATTCCTATAATTCTGAGTATTGTTATCAAGAAAGAGTGCTGTATTTTGTCAAATGCTTTTTTTGCACCAGTTGAGATGATCATGTGATTTTTTTTTCATTCATTCTATTAATGTGGTATATTACATTAATTGATTTTCTTATGTTGAATCAACCTTGCACACCAGGGATAAATCCCACTTGATCATGGTGTATATTTCTTGTAATATGCTGATGGATTTGGCTTGCTAGTATTTTGTTGAGAATTTTTGTATCTATATTGTACTAGTCAGCCAAAGGGGTGCTGATGTAAAATACCAGAAATCTGTTGGCTTTTATAAAGGGTATTTATTTGGGATAGAAGTTCACAGTTACCAGGACATAAAGCATAAGTTACTTCCCTCACCCAAGTCTGTTGCCACGTGTTGGAGCAAGATGGCTGCTGATGTGCTGCAAGGGTTCAGGCTTCCTGGGTTCCTCTCTTTCAGGTGCTCGTTTCTCTCTGGGCTCAGCTTCTCTGCTCTCTCCACAAGGCCAGCTGTAGACTATCAGGCTAATGGCTCATCTCTCTTCCGGGTGCCTCTGCCGTGTTTAAAGGAGCCTTCTCTTCTTCCTCACATATCTGCTTCTCTGTGTGTTTACTTCCCAGGACTCCAATATCAAAGCTCCAACCTCCCTTCTCTGTACTGCAGTTTCTCAGTGAGTCCCCACCCATCAAGACGGTGTGGACACAACGTCCTACTGACATGGCCCAATCAAAGCCTTAGTCATCACTTAATCAAGTAAAAGTGAAACCTCTGACAGACCAGTTTACAAACATAATCAATATTTCTTTTTGGAATTCATCAATAATATCAAACTGCCACATATATTCATAAGAAATATTGGTCTGTAGTTTTCTTTTCCTGTGGTATCTTAATCTGGCTTTGGTATGGATGTGATTTAGGCCTCATTGAATAAGTTAGGGAGTGTTCCTCCTCTTCAGTTTTTTCAGAGTTTGAGCAGAGTTGGAGTTAAGTCTTCTTGGAATGTTTGGTAGAATTCCCCTGTGATGCCTTGTGGTTCTGGAAAGTTTTTCATGATTCATTCAATCTCTTCTCTAGCAATTGGGTTGTTGACTCTATTTCTTCTTGAGGCAATGTAGGTAGTTTGTATGTTTCTAAGAATTTGTCCATTTCATCTAGATTATCTAACTTATTAGCATACAGTTGTTCTTATTATCCTCTTATAGTCTATAGTCTTTTATTTATTTTTTATCCTCGAAGTGGTGCACCTTTCCTGAAAGTACTGGAACACCAGGTTGATGTGTGGAGTGGATGGAACAAGCTCCTAGTCCATCTCCCTGTTCCAAAATTCCATTTAATATAGTATCATCGTATAAAGGACATATCAGATATTTAACCGACAAGAACAGATACTACACTTGATCTTAGCCAAAAGGCTGAGAAGTGATTATTATAATCCTTTTTATTTCAGTGGAGTCAGTAGTAATATCTCCCTTTTCATTTCTAAATTTCATTCTTTGTATCCTCTCTTTTCTTTATCAGTCTAGCTAAATGTTTATCAATGTTATTGATCTTTTCAAAGAACTAACATTTGGTTTTGTTGATTCTCTCTATTGTTTTTTTTTTCTATTTCATTTATCTCTCCTCTAATAATTATTTCCTTCTCTCTGTTCACTTTGTGTCTAGTTTGTTCTTCTTTTTCTAGTTCTTCCAGTTTTGAGGATAGGTATCTGACTTGAAATCTTTTTTCTTTTAATGTAAACATTTAAAGGTATACATTTACCTCTCGACATTGCTTTCACTGCATCCCATAAGTTTTGGTATGTTTTATTTTCATTTTCATTTGCTGCAATATATTTCCTAATTTCACTTGTGATTTCCTCTTTATCCCATTGTTTGTTTAAGAGTATGTTGTTCAATTACCACATATTTATGAATTTTCCATTTCTCCTTGTTATTAATTTCCAGCCTCATTCTCTTGGGTTAGGGGAATATACATTAAATGATTTCAATATCTTGAATTTATTGAGACTTGTTTTGTGACCCAATATATGGTCTATCCTGGAGAATGATTCATGTGCACTTGAGAAGAATGTATATTCTGTTTTTGTTGGGAGCTGTGTTCTATATATGTGTGTTAGGTCTAGTTGGTTTAGTGTATCATTCAAGTCCTGTACTTCCTTATTGATCTTCTAACTAGATGTTCTATCCATTAATGAGATTGATATGTTAACATCTCCTATTATTAATGTAGAACCATTAGTCTCTCCTTGCACATCTGTCAGTATTTACTTCATATATTTTGGGGCTGTGCTGTTAGTTGCATATATATTTATAGTTGTTAGATCTTCTTGTAGAATTTTCCCATTTATAATGACCATCTTTGTTCCTTGTAACTACTTTTTATTTACAGCCTATATTTTTCCTTTTTTCTTTTCTCTTTCTTTTTCTCTTCTTTTTTCCTCTCAGCTGTGACTCCGGGCAGGATTCAAAGAGTAGTTTTATAAAGTCCTTTCTGGGTTTTATGGATACTCACTTTACCTTTCTGTGTTAGCCTCTTAAAGCACTGAATCACCTTAGAAAGCCACAGAAAAGATTGTTAAAGTCTATTTTTTTTTAAAGATTTATTTATTTATTTATCCCCCCCTTGCTGCTTGTGCTTTCTGTGTCCATTCGCTGTGTGTCTTCTCCGTGTCTGCTTATCTTCCCCTCGCTGTGAGGTCCCGCTGCATCAGCCCCTTGTGCCGCGTGGGCCGGCCTGCCCTCACAAGGAGGCCCCGGGAAATGAACCTGGGGCCTCCCATATGGTAAATGGGGGCTATATCGACTGAGCCACTCCCGCTTCCCTAAAGTCTATTTTATACAATATTAGTATAGCCACCTGTGGCAGTTGATATTATTTATGAATTCCAAAAGAGATTTTGATTATGTTTGCTAACTGGTCTGTTCCTCTGGGCATGATTCACTTTGATTGATTTAAATTCAAAGGCTTTATGTTTACTTGATTAAATCAAGATTAGGGCTTTGATTAGACCAAGTCATTAGGGTGACTCAGTTTGAGTCCCCACTCCCTGATGGTCTATATAAATGGATGCTCAATCAAAAACCCAGAAGTAGATACACAGAGAAGATACACAGAAGAAGGGAGACAGCTCCATAGACATGGCAAAGGCCCCAGGAAGAGAGATGAGCCATTCACCTGATAGTTTATAGCTGACCTTGTGAAAAGAACAGAACAGATAAGCCTGGAAAGAAATAAATCCTCTAGCCTACAGCTGAGATAGGAAGGAGCTGGGACCATGGAGCCTTAAGAAGAAAGAGGAAGTCTGAACCCTCACAGACATTGCCTACCATCTTGCTTCAACACGTGGCAACAGACTTTGGGTGAGGAAGTACCTCTTATGGTACCTTGAGTTGGACTCTTTAGGGCCTTATAATGGTGAAACTTTACCCCCAAATAAATACCCTTTATAAAAACCAAGAGATTTCTGGTACTTTGCATTAGCACCCCTTTTGGCTAACTAATACACCACACCAGCTCTCTTTTGGTTACGTCTTGAATGGTATATATATTTTTTCCATCCTTTCACTCCCAGCCTACTTGTATCTTTGAATTTAAGGTAAGTCTTAAATTCAGACAGCATATACTTGGGTTATATGCAAACAGCATACAGTTGGGTCATGCTTTTTTATCCATTCTGACAATCTCTGCCTTTTGACTGGAGAGTTTAATCCATTTACATTTAAAGTCACTATTTATAATACAGGACATTTTTCTGCCATTATGCCATTTAGCCTTTGTAGGTCTTATGCCTTTTTTGTCCCTCAATTCTTCTACTAAAGCCCACTTTTATATTTGCTTTTTTGGGTTGTACCATATTCAGTGCTTTTTAATTTCTACCTGGATATATTTTCTATCTATTTTCTTTGTGGTTACCATGTAGTTAAAGTTTGACATCCTAAATATAAAACAATCATATTTAGTTTGATGCCTACTTAACTTCAATAGCATTTACATATATTTTTCATTTACTTCTCTGCCCCCACCATTTTTCTTTGTACTTGTTACCATTTATATCTTTGTACATTTTAATCAAAAAACTAGATTATTATTACTTTTTATGCATTTGCATTTTAGCACCTTTAGAAAGTAAGAAGTAGAGTTACATACCAATAAATACAACACAATAATACTTGCATTTATAATTACCCAAATGGTTACATATACCTCATCTGTCTTTCTTTATGCTTCTTGAATCACTGTCTCTATGTAGTTTCCTTTCTTTACCATCTTAAGATTTCCATTTAGCATTGCTTGTAGGGCAGGTCTTGTGATGATGAACTTCCTCAGCTTTTGTTTATCTGAAAATGTCTTAATCTTGCCCACATTTTTGAAAGAAAATCTCACTGGATATAAAATTCTTGGCTGGCAGGTTTTTCCTTCAGCACTGTAAGCATTTCAACCCTCTGCCTTCTTGCCTCTATGGTTTCTGATGAGAAATTGGCACTCAGTCTAATTGGGACTCCTTTCTACATAATGCATTGCTTTTATCTTGCAGCTTTCCGAGCTCTCTCCACGTCCTTTGCATTTGATAGTGTAATCAATAGATGATGGGGATTTTTTTTTTCCGTGTTCACCTTGTTTGGTATTCTTTGGGTTTCTTGGATATGCATATTCACATCTTTTGCTAAGTTTGGGGAGTTATGTGTCATTATGTCTTTGACTATTACTTCTGTCCCCTTCTCTCTTTCTTCACCTTCTGGTATACCCATAGTGCATAAATTGGCATGCTTGATGTTCTCCCATAGTGGTCTTTGGCTGTTTTTTCTTTTAATATTTCTTTTTTTCTTTCTGCTACTCAGTCTGACTCATTTCAAGTGTCTTGTCTGCAAGTTCACTGATTCTTTCTTCTGCCAGCTCCAATGTGCTCTTAAAACCCTCCTGGGCTTTTCTTTCATTTCGGTTAATGTGGTCTTCAACTCCAGGAGTTCTGTTTGGCTCCAGTTGAAAATTTCTATCTCTTTACTTAGACTTTCATATTGCCAATTCATTGTTTTCCTGATATCTTTTAGTTCTTTCTCTGTACTTTCTTTCATCCCCTTGAGCATTTTTTAAAATATTTTAAAAACTTTTTTTGGTATGTCCAAATTCTCATCTTCTTCATTAGTGTTTTATATATTTTTACCCTTTTCTTTTGGATTGGCCATCATTTCTTTTTTCTTTGTTTGTCTTGTACTCTTGTATTGCATACTGCACATTTTAATATTTTAAAATGTTAAATATGAGATTTATTCCCTGAGATGCCTGTTTCTTAGTTTTGTATATAGCTAGTGATGAGACAGTTTTTCTTGAGCTACATCTTTCCTATCAGGAACATCTGCCCAAGGTGAATGCAATGTGCAGGGTTTTATTTGTCTTTCTGGGCTTCTGCCTTCTACTGGGCTTTTGCTTGTTAGTTGTTTTGGATTTCCTCTGTTTACAGGAGTTTGGTTGTCCCCTCTGTTTCCTAGAAGACAGACCACACTCTCCTGGGTGTTTGAAGCCAGCAGGCCTTTGTCCAAAACTGTCTGTCTCTCTAGTTTTTTACACT
>JAQZBX010011721.1:0-42270 GCA_029593785.1 Cabassous unicinctus | reverse complement strand
ACTTGCCTGTCTTCATATGAAATACTTCCAAGGTAAAATTTGTAAGGTGAAGTATGTATTATTCAGAAGTCGTTCTTCTATTACCAATTCTATTTTGATGTCACTTGCTGTTTCAAATTCATTTATTAGTTCTGTAATAATATTGTTTTGGCATTCCATTTTTCCCTTAGGTATTTTAATAATGTTTAATTTATTTTTCAATCTCTTAAAACATTTGTGGGGACATTTTCTTGTTTCTTGGGTTAAGTTTTTTAAGTCTGATTCTTTGTTGACATTTACAAGTTTCTCAACTCTTCTTTTTTTAAATCCTTTATAGGATTTTAAAAAATAAACTGATGTTTATTATCAGTTTGCTAAACACTAGGGAGATAAGCCTAGAACTTCTATTTACTGTTGTTTGTGTTGATATAATGGGGGTGACTTTTTGATCCCTTACTTGCCATATCTGACATCAATTGTCTTTCATTGACCAAATAAAATTTGTAGATGAGATGTTCCTTGTCCACTGTACTTTCCCCAAGGAGACCTATGGCCTTTTACCAGAATAACTGTGCATTGGGGAAAAGGAAATGATGAGACATTTGGGGGATTATTAGATAATGGCTCAGAAGTGACATTAATTCCAGGAGACACAAAATGTCACTGTGGTCCACCACTCAGAGTAGGGGCTTATGGAGGTCAGATGATTGATGGAGTTTTAGGCCAGGTCTGTCTCACAGTGGGTCCAGTGGGTCCATGGACCCATTCTGTGGTTATTACACCAGTTCCAGAATGTATAATTGGAATAAACATACTCAGTAACTGGCAGAATCCCCACATTGGATCCCTGACTTGTGGAGTGAGGGCTATTATGGTAGGAAAGATCAAGTGGAAGCCACTAGAACTGTCCCTACTTGGCAAAATAGTAAATCAAAAGCAATACTGGGTTCTTGTATTGGAGGGATTGCAGAGATTAGTACCACTATCGAGGATCTGAAGGATGCAGGATTGGTGATTCCCACCACAAAACATTCAACTCTCCTATTTGGCCTGTGCAAAAAAAACAGATGGATTTTAGAGGATGATAGTAGATTATCTTAAACTTAACCATGTGGTGACTCCAATTGCAGCTGCTGTACCAGATGTGGTATCATTGCTTGAGCAATTCAACACATCCCCTGGTACCTGGTATGCAGCTATTGATCTGGCAAATGTTTTTTTCTCAATTGCCATTGAAAGAACAACCAGAAACACTATTCTTTCAGCTGGTAAGGGTTTCAATATGCCTTCACTGTCCTGCCTCATGGGTTTATCAACTCTCCAGCACTATGTCATAATATTGTCCGTAGGGACCTTGATCATCTTTCCCTCCACAAGACACCACACTGGTCCATTATATTGATGATGCCATGTTGATAGGACCCAGTGATCAAGAAGTAGCAAAGACTCTAGAATTATTGATAGAGCATTTGTGTGAGAGAGGATGGGAGATAAATCCAACAAAAATACAGGGGCCCTCCACCCCTGTGAAATTTCTAAGTGTCCAATGGTGCAGGTCATGTCAAGATATCCCTTCAAAAGTGAAGGATAAACTGCTGCATCTGGCCCCTCTTGCAACCAAAAAAAGAGGCACAACGCTTAGTTGGTCTCTTCGGATTTTGGAGACAACACATTCCTCATTTGGGTGTGCTTCTCTGGCCCATCTACCGAGTGACCAGAAGAGCTGCTACTTTTGATTAGGAGCTGGAACAACAGGAGGCTTTACGACAGGTCCAGGCTGCTGTGTAAGCTGCACTACCACTTTGAACATGTGACCCAGCAGATCCAATGATGCTGAAAGTGTCAGAGGCAAATAGAGATGCTGTTGGGAGCCTTTGGCAGGCCCCTATAGGAGAATCACAATGCAGACCCTTAGGATTTTGGAACAAAGCCCTACCATCCTCTGCAGATAACCACTCTATTTTTGAGAAACAGCTTTGACCTGTTACTGGGCCTTAGTAGACACTGAACACTTAACCATGGGCCATCAAGTCACCATGAGAACTGAGTTGCCTATCATGAGCTAGGTATTGTCTGACCCACCAAACCAGAAAGTTGGGCATACATGGCAACACTCCATAATAAAGTGAAAGTGGTATATAAGAGACAAGGTTTGAGTGGGTCCTAAAGAGACAAGTAAGTTACATGAGGAAGTAGCCCAAATGCCCATGGTCATGTTACCTTCTCCTTCCCAGCCCACAATGTTGGCTTCTTGGGAAGTCCCTTACAATCAGTTGAATATTGTTAGGCAAATATATATATATATGCATGTCTGTTACTGTTTATATTTAGAGACTAATTATGGTTTAAGGTGATGTGTATAGTTGCCAAGTTGACAAGGGGTGGACTGTGATGGTTAAGTTATGTCAATTCAGTCAGGTAATTGTGCCCAGCTGTTTGGTGTTTGGGCTAATTGTAATCCAAGGACATTTATGGACTTTAGTTATCAGTGAGTTTATGCATAGATGGCTGATTACATTTACAATCAACCAAGGAGATTGCCATCAGCAATGAGTGACATCTGATCCAATCAGTTGAATTCCTTAAAAGGGGAAGTGATTTCAGCATTCAGAGAGAATTTTGCAGCTTGTCTTTGGACAGCCAACATCTCCTGGGAGTTCATCAAGGACCTTCATTGGACCTTCATCAGAGCTCCTGGTTTGCAGCCTGCCTGCATAATCTGGACTTGTGTATCCCATGGTCACATGAGAGAATTTTATAAAATCTCATACTATTTACAGATATATCCTGTTGATTCTGTTTCCCTAGAGAACCCTGACTAATACATTCTCTAAAATGTCCAGTAGAGTGAATTCAAAGAGACCCCCTCAAGTAGTATTTAGTGAAACCTTTTACTGAATGTTCTCTATGCAGTGAAACATTTCCCGCAAAATGGTTAGTTTGCAAAATAAAATTATCTATAAGTTTTGTTGTTTGACTGAATTATTCTTTATACTAATTCCAAAAATAATATTTTAACATTAGCCTCTTTAATCTTTCAATACAGTAAAATAAAATTTTTTATTTGTGCAAAAGTGACATTAATGAATATATTATTTTATCATGTACTGTCTAATATAGGTAAAATAAATTTTTCTTTTACAAAACCTACAATTAAAGGACTATTGTTGACTTTTAACAAATCTATTTTTCTATTTTTTAACTTTGTCCAAAATTAAATGTATAACTTGCATATAACAATAATTTGGTTTTAATTTTCTTCTCTTCTCCCACTATCATGTGAGAAATCTCATTCCTACTCAGTATAATTTTGATAGAGTTAGATTTTACTTAGCACCCAACTATTTTTTTGCACTTTGTTTATCTTGAAAAGATTCAAGTTAAACAGATATCAAATCAGCAGTACCGGTATTTCCTCAAAATTACAGAAAGCCCTGAATTAAAAATTATAAAAGTAAAAACTTTGATAATTAGAGTTCCATATATGGGCATTTCACTATTATACACAAGGAAATTGAACTTTCCAAGGAAAATAGTTACGTGATTTCTAATGTAACACCTGACAACACAGATTTACTATTTGCTATCATGCATGCCCTTCTGGCATACTTATATGCAGAGGGATTATTCTCAATGCTATGCATACAGTTTCATTATTGCCATCTATAAATATAAACCTGAAAGTCTAGATGGAAGAAATTGTAGAAAAAAATACTTCTAACCTCAATCTCAATACAAATGTCACTTAAAATTTAGTGCATGAAATCTTAATGGAAATTGTAATAACAAGATGGAAAGGGAAACAAGATTTTTATTTAATGCTTTTCTCCTAGATTATAATTTCTCTTGGTTTAACACATGTTATGCTTTCAAAGGTAGCTCTTTGAAATAGCTGAACATATCATATCAGTATCAGTTTTATCATTTTCAAATAGAAATAAAATTATTAGATAGCCTAACTATTTAGTGTATCTGAATATGTCCCCTTTCTCAATATCTAGGACTGTGGGTCACATAACATTTTTGCTTTGATATAAAATCCATTAAAATTAAGACAGTCTTGCTTTCGATTGAAATAATTTTGCAGCAAATTGAAAGCCAGGGGAACCATTTTCCAAGGTTACTTAACATACTAAGAAAAAAATGTGAATTGACAACAATAATTTATGCCACCTTAATAATTCTGAAAAAGATAGCAATTGATATTTAACAAACATATAAATCTCTAAAGCATTTTTGACAAAATTTAAAGTTGGTTCATTTTTTCTCTCTTCTACAATCTATAGGCCATTGTCATCTATTCCATTGAAACAGAAAAGAAACCCAGAAGAACATGTGATAGTGAATACAGATTCAAACAAAAAAAAAGCAATCAGACTAACTAATATATACAGTAGAAAGACAGGTTGCTTAGTTTATTCAAATGGGTTTTCAACTTTACTTCAAAATAAATGTAAAAGTGTGTGTGTGTGTGTGTGTGTGTATGTGTGTGTATACAGGAATAAATAAAAAAGTGATGAAAGACATTCTAAATTCAAGTTTCAAAATTAGATGATCCAGGAAAAGAGAAAAAAATTCATCCTTTTATTTTTTCTACACAATCTTTTTGTTTTTCCTTCTTCTAGGCCCATTATTGTTAATATTCAACAAATATTTGTTGAATTTCCAATATTAGTCAAATGGTTGGGATTCATCAATGAATAAAACAGACAAAATGCATGTCTTCATGAGTCTAAATTAGAGTGCATGTGGGGGGACACAAAAACTAAATAAAAGCATAATAAATAATGGAACTATGTGTATATTATAAGATTACAAATGTTAAGAAATAAACCAATTGTAGAGCAAAGATAAGGGATGGCAGGAAAGTGGGTCTGGGATTGCTCAGTTTGCTATACTAACTAGTTTGTTCACAGGGCATTAAGGTTACAATTAAACAAAGACTGGAAGGGATGAGGGAGTTAACTAACGCAATGTTGGCAAAACTAATCTAGGAACATGGGATATCTAATACAAAATCGCTGAGACAGAAACATAGTGGATTCAAGGAACAGCAATGAGGCCAGAGTATCTGGTGAAGATGAACAAATGGTATATTAGTAGGAAATGAGGTCAGAATATTAATTATGGCCCAGAACATGGAGAGCTTACAGACAAGTGTAAGAATTTTGGTTTTTATTGAGTTAAATGGGAAGTTGTTGCAGTATACTAAGAATAGAATCTTTTTAACAGACTATTGCAGAAATTCAAGGGAAAAATTGATCAGACACTGGGTAAATTTCAAAGGGAAGCTTTTTGGGAATTTGGGATGTTGGGTGGCAGCAAAAGAAAAAAGCAAACAATTATTCTAAAATTTTTGTCCTGAGTATCAGGAAAGATGGGCTTGCCATCAACTTGCATGAAGAACACTGTGCAGGGAGTCAAAATGGAGAAAGGGTCAGTTTTAGACATGTTGAGTTTAAGATATTTATTGGACATTTAGGAAGAGATGATATGTAGCCAGTTAGATCTGTGAGCCAGAAGTTCAGAAGAGAGGTAAGACTGGAAATATCAATAGGGAAATCCTGAGCAAATTGATAAGAATTGAAGGTACCAAACTAGATTTCAGAGCATGGTAATGGTTTTAGATAGAGAAGTGGATCATATTAAAGACATTAAAGAGAGAGAAGATATCTGCAAAGGTGACCAAAAAGCAGAAAACATTGTTATTGGAGGAATACCAAAATATTTTGCTATCCTGGAAGCCAAGTAAAGTGTTTCAAAGAAGACAGAGTGACTACCTGTGTCAAATGTTACAATTAGGTTATGTAAGAGAAGATTGAGAAATCACCTCTGGATTTAGCATTTGGGGGTCATTAGTAAAGTGCTAGGAAAAAAACATTTTTTGAGAGAAAAGTAATTAGAGTAAGAAAATATAATCTTTTCTTTTGGGAACTTTTGGTAAAAAGAAATGGGAGAGTAACTGGAAGGTCAAGATATATTTTTTTAATGGAAGTAATATGAGCATGCTTATATGATGAAATGAATCATCTAGTGGAGTGCAAAATATTGATAGTTAATGATGGGTTTGTATATTAGAAGAATTTCGGCTATGACTGCTGCAGCTTTCTCAGTGAAATAGCAGATGCCATCCATTAAGAATGAGCATGGAGAGGAGGTGTTGGGGACTGATAAGGAAGAAGCTGTGAAATAGCCATATGTGAGAGCGGGAGAGTATTTGGTTTGAGGAAATTCTGTATGATTGACTGGTAGCATATGATCCCAGCTGAGGTTTGTGGTCATATATAAAAGATGGGACCAATCATAAATTCAAAGTGGAAACTTTTATCTTTATTCAGCCACACATGATGCATGGATGCAAACATGGAGTTGGCAGATAATTAAATTAGACTGGGGTTGAGATTTTGTACAGCGAGAATAAGGAAATAACAGAACAAAGGTATAGCTCAGGGAGTGATTATAATAATTGACAATGGCATTTAATTTGGGAAAGCAGGAGGATCTGGCTAACAATGGTGTTTGAGACTGAATGGAGGGTAGAATAAATGGATTAGAGCAGGGATTAGCAAACTGTGACACATGGTCCAAATCCTGCCTGTCATCTTTTTTGGTAAATAAAGTTTTATTGAAACATGGCCATGTCCATTTGATAAAGCATTGTCTATGATTGCTTTCATACATTGATTTAAAAATGACTATGATCCAGGCTGGATTATGTTATATTTATGTTTTTATTCTTATTATTTTAAAAGTAGTTAACATTTCCATTGGTCCTTAAATGTACTGTTGGACTTAGATACCGTGCCAACTTGGCCTAATGAATAAATCAGTCCTGCTTGGCTCTTTACAGAAAATGTTTGCCAACCACTGGAGTAGAGGACCTGGAAGTGAACAGACAGATAATAGAAATCAGGGTTATATAGTAAATGAGCAAAAAAATTAAGAGCTCATGGTCAGAGAAAGATAAATGAAACAAAAATTATGCAGGTGTAAATGAAAGATTTTTCCATCTACATGAGCAGTTGTTTGGATTGTATAAAAAGGGTATGATGCATTTGACTACAACTGGCTCTGATAGCTATGCTGGAAATGAACTTGAAATTTCCGTCATTTCATCACTATTTTTTTTTTCTTTATTAAAGAAGTTGTGGGTTTGCAGAACAATCCATGTACAAAATACAGGATTCACATATACCACCCTATTATTTACACCTTGCATTGGTGTGGAACATTTGTTATTATTAATGATAACTCATTTTTATAATTGTGTTATTAACTTAGGTTAACAATTAACTTAATTGTATGGTTTAACTTAGGTTCACTGTGTAGTGTAGTTCCATGGATTTTTACCATATATACAATCTAACATTTCCCCTGTTACTCACATTTAGATATATATTTCAGTGTTGTTAGTTGTGTTCACAGTGCTGTCCTACTCTTACTACCACCCATTACCAAAACATTTCCATCATTCCAAATTAGTTCTCTGTACATTTTAAGCCTTAACTTCCCTTTCCCTATCCCCACTCTGTCCCTTGGTAATCTAGATTCTGACTCCTAGATTTCTGAACTCCTTTATGTACCATGACCTGATCTATATTCTGGAACAAAAGAATGTGAATGAAACACCTCTCTTCTTTGAAAGAAAAGTAGATGAATGAAAGAGAATATTTAAGGAGAGTCAAACATGGAAACAATTATCTATGTTGTAGGAGTCTAATCTATATTTGTTGACTCCAGGAATAAATTTATAAACCAAAGTTTTTATTTTCACAATTCTAAATTTATATACCATAATTCAAAGAACACTCCATATACAATATCCAAATATTTCCACACTATTTCGGTAAACAATGGGAATATTGTAAAATATATAGAACATCTTAAATGTATGCAGAATACTTTCTTATTTTAACTATTTATATTATTATATCTTTCCTCAATTATCTTAAGGGAAGGGCAATATTTAAAAATTCTTTAATGTGCTATCCAGTGGACAAAATAATGCCTAGAACATAAGAAATTATTAAACATCTATTGAAATTAACAGATGCTTTTCCCTTTGATATATTGAAAAGCATTATTTAAATTCAAAGATTTCACAATATGTTGGTATGAAAATGGCAAAATAAAACAACAGGTGCATAGCAAACTAGGCAGACAAGAAGACATTGATCAGATTCAAGTCATTGTTGATTTAAAAAATGACATCTCTGGAAAAAATAGCATAGATAAGAATATTCACTAATTTGATATTTAAAACTGCTATATATAATGTACACAGGCAGGTTAATATTTAGACTGTGATTTTTATCACTGCTTTTTAATTTATACTTTTATTCAAACACAGTATTTTAAAAAGCAGTTTCCATATTTTATTCAGCTCTTAAATTCTCTATCTCTGAAGAGTGGATGATAAGTATATATGGAGGTGGAATCACAAAATTGGATATGGATAGAGGTCTGTAGATTTTGAAATTATGTTACTTTGATGAATGATTTCTGTAGATATTTTGAGCAATATGGTTCTTCCAGATAAAGGCATATAAAATCATAATTGTTTTTCTTGATGATACTTTATATACCAATGCTAATTTATAAACCAATGCTATGGGATTAAGCAACTCATGTGATTCAGTGCAAGATTAGCATCTCTGATGATAAAGATCTGGCCATGAAAGTGGCTGAGCTATAACACACTTTATTCCATTAACTATGACAAATACATGGTCCCAGGTACTTACTCAAATTATTCTCCTAGAATCATAAACATACACCAGAGAAAAAACACTCTTCAGCCCTAAATCTTTGTCTGGTCTCTGAATACTGTAAATTAGACAAGAGTATTCCATTAGAAGGGAGGATTTCTTTTTCTTAATCCATGAAAATTAGAGGAAATCTGCCCATATACACTTTACCCTAGAGTCCTCCTAATATTTATTGGATTTTTAAACTGAAGTGCTGGTAAAATAAAGAGGATCCTTCTGGGCTCTATCCTCTTTTAAGAGGAAAGAAGGATTGCATCGTACAACTGTCTGTGGACAAGAAATAACAACAATGCAAATCCCTGAAATTGATAAAATATTTACTATATATCTGGCACTGCATTGCATGCTTTACATGCATTTTATATTTTTATGCTTCCAACTTCTTATAGGGTATTTTAAATTATAACTTCACACTTAAATATGAATAAACCAAGGCCAAGAAAACTGAAGCAGAGTCCAAAATCACAGTAAGAGTTAGTGACTGTGGGAGTTTGAGAGTTTTAAGGACCCCAGAAAATCATGTCCTTAGGGCTAATCAATTCCTGTGGGTGTAAATCTATTGTAGGTGGGATCTTTTGATTAGATTACTTAATAGGGCATGACCCAGGGTGGGTCTTAATCCTATTACTAGAGCACTTTATAAACAGGATGAAGATGGACAGAGATTCAGAAAGAAACCCACAGAAATAAAGAGAGAAAACCACAGGAGTAGAGAGAAAGCCAGAGAAAGCCAGAATCTGAAAACAATGAAACCCAAAAAAGAAGGGAGAGACCAGCAGATGCTACCATGTGCCAGTCTTTGGGGAGAAAACATCACCTGATGATGCCTTGATTTGGACATTTTATCAGCTTCAAAACGGTAATCTTATAATATAATAAATCTCCATTGCAAAAGCCAACCTATTTCTGGTATATTGCTTTCTTCAACTTATGGCAAACTAAAATAGTGACAAAATGGGACTTAAACATTGTATTGCTAATATCCAAAGTACATTGAACTAAGGAAGACAGAACATGCTATTACATTCTGATGACCAAAATAAAATTTATAATGAATTAAGATTATTTTGTTATATTTATTTTTACCCATTGTGTCACTTAGAAATCTTTGCCCTGTTACAATGGCTCAACTGGTATTTATAGTATGTTCAGAATTTCTTAGACATAGTGAAATTAAGATTTGCATTTATTTTTAAGCTTTAAGAATACTTCTTAAAGTTTATAAAGAGGATCAAACACTACTTTGAGAAACAGATAAAATTTGTAAACACTTTGCCTTCCCCTAATTCAAATATTTCCATATACAAACAATATGAAAATTTTGATATAAATACAGGTGATTCATGAACTGCAGATTGGAGTAAATCATGAGCATTAAAACTTTGTTGTTTCATTAAAATGATGGCATTTTTCTACTTTTGCTTTTAGATCTCCTTTACAGTCATATAAGTCTTACAATAAGTCAGTAACAGGTAATTATTTTTTATTTCTTAATGAAAAAATGATCTCACTGTGTATTACCAATATACTAAATATTTTGTTATTTAGTCTAAACTCAAGGACTATTAATCAAGTGTATTAATAACTCATAAAACAAGAAAATGCTTAAAAGGATTATAAGATAGATATCAGTTTGGATAGATGTCTCATAATTTGTCTTAAGTTCTGTCATGTTCAGTATTTTAGCAGTAATTTGGATGAACATTCAGAAAGAAACTCATATAGTCATTAAATTTGTGGGTCACTGGAAGCTTGAAAGGTTAGTAAATGCACTGCAGAACAATTTTAATCCAAAATGATCTTTATAACCTGTAATGATGAGTTAAGTGAACAATTAAATGTAGTAAAGATGCACATGTGGGCAATACCATACTTAGATCTAAATTGCAAATGACATAAGTACTGAATTAGCAGCAGCATGTGAAAAAAAAATGTTTAATTGCTTCAAAGGACAGTAAATTCAATGTGAATTTGCCTGTAATGTGGCTTCAAGAAGGCTAACCAGGGAAGTTCAGCCTGAAATAAAGGAGAACTCAACTGAGGACATGTTACTTCTGTTCATATAATACATAGGGTGTTACAATTAATTCTGGCCACCACATTTTAAAAATGACAAAGGAAAATTTAAAGCATTCTATTCAGAAAAGCTATATTAAAGGAAATCTAAATAATAATCTCATGAAGAACATTTAAAGAACTGTATGGAGACTACCCTTGAGAAAACATGTTTATCTTTGGGGAAAGATTGAGGGGAAAAGAAGGTTTTATGAGATGGGTAGCATGGGGTAGAGAGATAACGTTTTATAAGCATTTTAAGTACTGCCATTAGTAAAAGGGAATTAATTTAATATGCTTTGCTTAAAGGGTTAAAGCAAGGATCAATGATGAAAATTACAGAGGAAGCCATAGTGTGTAATAAACCAGAGCTAATTCTAGAGCCTATAAATAGATATGAAAACTGTCCTGGTACAGAGAGATGACACAGTTTAGGGTCTCAGTTTAAGAAATTGTTTATAAAAAGTACCAATGAAAGAATTGTTCTCCTTGGAATGCGTTGTTCCTTTTCATTGGAGTTGTTTAAGCACAAGCTAGATTTTTCTAAAAAATTGATAGGCAGCAATGTTGTAGAGGAGTACAAACAAGAGATGAATATTGGGACTTGATGACCTTAAAGAGCCCTTCTAATTTTAATGCTCTATGATTCTATTAAAAATTTCATCGAGTCTTAGCACTTATAATTATTTACATAAGTACTTTCAAAATTTCAAAATCAAGGAATTTCAAAATCAAGGAATTTTCCTTGATGTGTGCCAATCTGGATCTAATTATTTGCACTGAAAGCAAAAAGTAAATAAAGTTCTTAATTGGCCAATAGAACAGCTAAAGATGTCACTGAAGTTGAGATAATAACTGTATTTCTTCAAGAACCTAGACTGGTTCCACTCTTAGGCAGAGTTTCTAATGAAAAAAAAAAAAAAAAAATCAGGCCTCAGTGGAAATAGTTGAGCATAAAGTTTGAATCAGCCAGAACTTCAGCATGTAGACTCTAGTATTGAGTTCCATATTCAGCAGAAAGAGAAAACCTTACCTTTAGAAGTGGTTGATAGAATCCACTCCCTCCCTCTAAGAGACAAGCTTTCACATTTAGTTTCATGGCCTGACCCTGTAAGTCCAGAGAGACTTGCTAAGTGGACTGTCAATCAGTTGTTAGACTGCCTCCAAAAAAGAGGTCACAGAAAGGCTGAGATTTTTCTCAGAATAAATGCTTTCTCAGTTTTCCTTGCAGACTTGAATAACATTTTTTATTATCATGATTCTTGTGGTCTTGAAACCCTCATCCATTGGGGCTGAGGTAGCTATTTTTCAGGGAAGGTCAGAATCCAGAACATGAGAGAGAATGTTCATCTTTCAATTTAAGTTGAAAGCTCTTGACCTCAATTTCAGAGAAAATAGCTGTGAAATCTAAAGGTTTCAATGGAAAAAAGAGGATTTTTGCTTATTTGGTTTTAAGTTTCTGTTTTTGTTTTTTTTTTATAAGAGAAGTGGTTTAGAGATTATATGGCAGTGGTTTTACTGTAGTCTTAGAGTAAGACGCAGGAGAAGATATAAAGGAATTCCATCGCATGGCAAAGGAAAATGCCTATCCTGACTTTTGAAAAGAGAGAGAAATATGGAGAACTAAGAGGTGATATGAATAGGTTAAATATCCTATTTAGGACCCTGAGAGGGGATGTGATTTCTCTCATACCCTAGGATAAGGGCTAAACACAGTTAAGAGTGAGGACAGATGTTACTAACACCAGATGGGGTAAGGAAGAATCTGAAATGCATATTGTTTAGAATTCTAATTGGATTCCACATCAAAGCATGTCCCACACAGAGTTGGGGTAGACAGAATTATGTATTCTCATAGGTGTAATGGTGGCATGGTATGTTTAGTCCACAGGATATGATACCCTGTCTTTCAATAACTGTCATAGTGAATTGCAGATATCCCAATATGCAATTCATTGGGCTGATGGTCATAGTTTTGAATGGGACTGGAAAGCAAAAAGTCTTCTGGTCAGATGAGTAGAACATAGTGTATGGAGCTTTAGTCAGAGAACTTATCAAGGAACACAATTACCAGTAGTAGAAGACAGCACATTACCAAAAGGTGTGTCAATAGTGGGTATGGGGATGGAATGCCTTGCTAGTGGTTGGACTTCTTCAAAAACAGATTGAGACACTCAGATTTTTCTTCAGGTAGTTTTTGTAGAGTGCTTTCAGGAGCTTCACCTAGGAGAGAATAAAGGTGGCAGGCCTGGGCAATGGGATATGCTGAGCTCTGATGAAACTCTGAGATGAGGATGGCCCTTCACAGATGCCCTTAATGAGATCAGCATGCCAATCAGTTTTTTCAGGCAGGCTGCTGCCAGGGAGCAGATTTAACTTTGGAAGTGTTAGCTTCCATCCATCCAAGGGAATTCCTAGAGAAGGGTTCAGCAGTGAGCCTTCAGCATGCATTTTGGAAACTTGGGGATGAGTGACGAGTTCCTTGGTCCTGATGAGACATCCACACAGATTCTGGAAGTTAAGTTGGGAGTAATAGCTTGGCAGAGGCCCTCTAGCCAACAGAATGTTATGCAAGACTTTGAAAGCCTCAGAGATCTCTAGTGGAATGAAAGGGGAAGGGGGGAGATCAAATATTTGAGCTTGTTTTAACCAAGTACTTGGGGTCACTATCAGTCCAGGATCAATTTAAGTGAAATTCATATTTTTGAATTATTTTGGATGATGCAGATATGGAGAACTTGAGCTGCAAACTGTGGAAAGAAAAGCTTGTGGTTATATTTTTACACAGTTTTTTTTAACCTACTCTGCTGAGGGTCAAGCCATATGTCTTGTACAATCTTGTGTGTGTATATGTGCAATTTATTTTATTTTTTCATTTAAAAAATTTTTTGAAATTTATCATTATACAAAAATACACGTACGCAATAAGTGTATAATGAAAGTTGTGAACTTACAAAACAAACAGACATAACATCATACAATGCTATCATACCTCACCGTGCCACCAATACCTTGCATTGTTGTGAAACATTTTTAACAAATGATGAAAGAGCATTCTCAAAATATTACTACTAACCAAAGTATCTTACATTTGGTGTATTTTCTCCCCATCCCATCCGATTATTATTATTATTATTACTGATACCATTCACACATGAACATACATAAATAATAAGTGTATAGCAAAAGCTGTGAACTTATGAAGCAAACATGCATAACATCATACAGGGGTCACGTACGTCAACCCACCAACACCTTACAATGTTGTGAGACTTTGCTACAAATTATGAAAGAATATTGTCAAAATCTTACTAACTATAATTCATATCGTACATTTGGTGCATTTCCCCACCAACCCACCTTATTATTTTTTTAATAAACTTTTTACAGAGGTTGTGAACTTACAAAACTATTATGCACATGTGCAGAATTCCCATACAACACCCTTTCATAAACACACCACACCATGGTGGAACATTTGTTAAAGATTGTGAGATATCATCATTAGACTATTACCACCAACCATGGTCCATAGTGTAAATTTGGCACACTTTTTCCATACTCCCCCAATATCAACACAGTACCTCTTTGTCATAGATGCATGAATATTACAGTATTGCTGTTGACCACAGTCCATAGGCCACTCCATTTTTAGTTTTCCATGCTTCACATACCTGTCACCTACAATAGTAATGTACATCTGATATAAGTATAGTTACTCTGGCTTTATTTATTTATTTATTTATTTATTTTACTGCATGCATGGAATATCTTTTTCCAGCCTTTCACTTTCAATCTATTTGTATCATTGTGTTTAAGTTGAGTCTCTGGCAGACAGTATATAGATGGCTCATATTTTCTTATCTATTCTGTCGGTCTGTATCTTTTGATTGAGGGGTTTAATCCATTAACATTCAATGTTATTACTGTAAAAGCAGTTCTTATTACACCCATTTTGAACTTTGAGTTTTATCTGTCATATTTTTTTCACCACTCTTTTGATACTTTGTTACTCTTACTGATATAATCTACATTTCTAGACTCTTTTCCAAGCCTCTCTCTCCTGTCCTCTTTTCAGACTTTAGTATTGCCTGCAAGGCTGGTCTCTTTGTTATAAACTCTCTCAGTTTCTGTTTATCTGTGAATATTTTAAACTTGCCTTCATTTTTGAAAGACAATCTTGCCAGATATAAGACTCTTGACTGGAAATTTTTCTCTTGCAGTATCTTAAATATATCATACCACTGTCTTCTTGCCACCATAGTTTCTGATAAAAAATTGGCACTTAATCTTATTGGGTATCCCTTTGTATGTTATGCATTGCTTTTCTCTGGCTGCTTTCTGAATTCTCTCTTTGTCTTTAGCATTTGACATTTGTTTAGTATGTGTCTTAGAGTTGTTCTATTCAGTTTTATTCTGATGAGAGTATGTTGTTTTTCTTAGCCACAGATATCTATGTCCTTCAGTAGGATTGGGAAAGTTTCTACCATTATTTCTTCAAATATTCCTTCTGCCCCTTTTCCCTCCTCTTCTCCTTCTGGGACACCCATGACATGTAGGTTTATACATCTTTTGCTGTTGTTTAGTTCCCTGAGAACTTGTTCAACTTTTTCCATTCTTTTCTTCATCTTTTTTTTGGTATGTTTACTTTGAAGGCCTTGTCTTCAAGCTCACCAATCCTTTCTTTTGCCTCTTCAAATCTGCTGTTATATGATTTCAGTGTATTATTTAATTTCATTTTTTGCACCTTTCAGTCCCATGGGATCTGCTATTTCTATGTATGCTTTCAAATTCTTCTTTGTGCTCACACAATGTCTTCTTAATATCCTTAATCTCTTTGACCATCTCATTGAATTTATTAAAGAGATTTGTTTGAACATCAATGATTAGTTGTCTCAACTCCATTATGTCATCTGGATGCTTATCCTGTGCCTTTAACCGGGTCTTATCTTCCAGTTTCTTGGTACGCATTGTAGTTTTTTGTTGATGTCTTAGCATCTGGCTTACTAGATGTATTTACTCTGGGTTCAGTTTCTTTCTTTGGTTTAGGACTTTTTTGCCTTTTCTTCCTTGCTGGTTGTGTAGTAGGAGCTGAGGATGTAGTTGGTGCTGTAAGCTGTGAAGGCTCAAGCTGCCCACATTGCCCCAGGGACCAATGAACCTTCCCCCACCCTTCTCCTTTGCCAGGGTTAGATACAGAGCCACAGCCATGAGTAATAACCCAAGTCATGCAGGCCTAGACTGTAGTGGCCTGGAGAGACTGATGAAGCTTCAGGACCCTTCCTCCCCTGTCTGGGGTGGGGATGGAACTGCAGGTATGGGTAGCAATCTATGCTGTGTGGGGCCAAAATGACCTCATTTGCCCTGGTGGACGTCCAGCTATTCAGTGTGTGCCAGCCAAATATACCTGCAGTTACCCAGAGAGGCTGGCACAAGTCCCGCCAGCTTCGTCCCTGCCAGAGGTGGGTCTGAAGCCTAGGCTAAGGTTGCAGTCAGATCTGAGTGGAAAGAAGCTGGTTCCTATCATGACTGTGATTTTCAATCAGCCCAGCTTCCCCTTATGCTGAGGGCAGAGTCAAAATGGTGGCTTCCAGCCTCTTTTTGACGTGGACACCTTCAAACTTTAGCTGTTCTTAGGGTTATACTTTAGCCAGCTGAATTTACTAATCAGAAGCTGAAGTCAGTGGCCAACCATCTCTTCCTCCCCTGTTTTTGGAAAATGGGACTTCCAACTCCAGCCACAGAATAGCTCCTGAGGTGGTTTGTGCTGCAGAGTAGGATGATCACTGGCCTCCAAGGCGTGGCCCGTAGTTTCCTGGAGAGGCTGGCGCACATTCCCCCAGCTTCCTCTTTGCTGGAGGTGGGACTGGGGTTTAAGCTATAGCTGCAGTCCGATCTGGATGGAAAGAAGCTGGTCCCTACCAGCACTGTGATTTTCAGTCTGCCCCGCTTCCCCTCATGCCAAGGGCAGAGCTAAAATTGTTTGCAATTTTTTTTATTTCATTCACCCTTAACTTTAGGTTGCATCACTGTGGATGACCTAACCTGATGGGAAGTGTCTCCTTTCAGTCTCCAAATCTTAGGCAGCCATTGGATACTTAACTTTTTCCCTCACACATTTGGATGTCTTGAAATCCTTATTCATATTCCCTAGAACGGCAAAGGCTCTCTCTGGAGTGCTCTTTTTTGCTTCTCTAATTTCCTACTTTTACTTATTTTTGACTGAGTTCTGACAATCTTGCCAGTTTTTCAAGACATTAGAGAATATATTAAATATATGTGATCCAGGTTTTTAATGTTCTTCCCTGAGAGAGTTGGTCCAAATAACAAATGAACCTTATAACCAAAATATCAATACTTCATTTTAAATTATATTTAGACAAAGACCAGACTAATAAATATTATATTTTGATAAGCACTTAGCATATTTCTATTTATCTGTTTTTAAAAAAATGTAGAGCAGTATTTTGAAACACTCCATGTATTAAAATTATATATCTATGTGTCTTTGTAAATGCATATAGATATTAACAAAAAAAAGCAAAGTAACATCTATGTCTCACCATGCTTCTTTTTAACTCATAATTTAACTTGTGTTTCAATAGAGCAAAAGTCAAATTATGCATACAGTATTGAATAGTGTATGGCTTTCAGAAATGCTAATTTTCTATAAATTTTACTCTAATTATAGTGCTTTGACATTATTTAAAACAACCATGCCTATGTGAGACTTTTTTATGCCTTTTTGTGAATCATCTTAGGATTTTATGCTGAACACAATTTGATTTTATTGTTTTTATTTTTTTTTTACTGTTGATAATGATGAACTAATTTTTCAAAGTATTTGAAGTACCCCTTCCTTTAAAGAGTAGCTTTTATTTTTAGTAAAGTCTTTAAAAACTTCTTATTAAGATGAATTTATTAGTATTATTTTCCTGTTAAACTATTGCAATAGAAGAGAAAATCTTAAGTGATTAGAAAAATCTCAGATTTATTGAGAACTGACCCAGGAAAGTCTAAACAATTTGCTGTGTAAATGTATTGATTTCTCACATCAACCCTTTGAAACAGGCACTATAATAAGATGGAGTGGATAAGTGCGTGTGTGAGTTACTTAAATTGCTATTAACTATCAAATTTGGATGATAATAGCCCAACCTCATGGGATTGTCCTGAGGGGTGTATGAATTGATTCATGTTACATGCTCAGAACAGTACATAATGCATAGCTAGCTCTTGATAGATAATATAGATGAGAAAATTGAGGAATTGAAAGTTTAATTAGTTTTCCCGTGTCATGTAACTATTAAGTAGCATAAAGATTAGATTAGAATCCAAGTTCATCTGAATCTAAAGTCTATCTTCGTAATTGCTACATCAGTTAGAAACCTTGCAGAAAGCACATGGTGTACCCAGGCAAAGAGAAAAGAGTTTCATTAAAGGACAACTCATTTGGCTGTGGACAGAGTTTAAGGAAAACAAACTAGAACAGTACAATACTGAATGTTAGTAACATTAGTAGCTATTCTCACCTTGAGGCATGAAGGGAAAAGAGGAGAGATATTTTGTGAATTTAGAAAGATGAGAGGATTAATGTATGGAGCTATAGACTTAGAGATGGCAACAACAAGCCCACAATTAGCATGATAGGGAAGGATATTGGAAGTTTAAATACCAACATCCACTTTCCTGCAGTGACTCCCATGGGGTAAAACCCAATCAAATGTTTGAGGACAAAGAAAAGGTAGTGTTTTAAAAGATATTCCACAAATTATTAGGTAATCCTCAAGAAATGGAATTTAATCACCCTTCCCTTGATTGTGGGTTGGTCTTAGTGACTACAATTTAGAGAATAAAATATCTCAAAAGTGATGGGGTATCATTTCCTATATCAAGTTATAAGAAGAGTCTGACTCCTGTCCTGGAAACTCTAGGCTCTAGGAAGTTGGCTACCACTTACTCATTTGTTGTCTCCACACTTTCTACTTTTTTTCTTACTATACATTTAACTCAGTATGCGTTTTACAAGGGTTTTTTTGTTGTTGTTTTCTGGTGTAGGGAAATTATCTCTTTTTCATTGATGTATCCTCAGAGTCTAGAACAAAGCATTACACAGATATATGAGCTCAATAATTATTTATTGAAATAATGAGTAGTGAGGAACCTGAATTTCTCCACTGTGACTTTTCATATCCCTAAACTGTAAGTTATATGTGTGTATGTTGAAATAATTTCATGATGAAAAGTTAACAAGAGCAAAACACAAATACTGGTCATTTTATGTTAATGGCTGTTATCCCAAGTGGGATCTTTATTTTATATATTCAGAATTCCAGAAAAGCAAGCAATTAAATTTAATATTTAATTATATCCTTTAATAAATAGCTGTATAACAAGTGAAACTGCTAACTTACTTATTTATACTACAAGATTTCTGATCCAAATTGTATAAATCAGAAAATTCTCTAAACTGTTTGAACAAATACCTTTTTGCTGGATAAATGTATTCTTTGGAATAGGTGACATTACTCAGCTGAAACAATTCAACCTTAATAAATTCAGGGATGCCTGATTCTTTCTGAATTGTTTGTTTTCATTTTTTGCCAGCAAGTGTTAATCTTGTTTGAACAGGTGGAAGAATAAGAGGCAAAGTAAATATGTTGTACAGAAAATATTTTGAACACGTCAAAATTTTACCAGGATTGCTAGTGTTAATTTATAGCATCCATATGTAAAGACTGTCTGTCCTAAATTTCCTTTGCTATAAGATCGTTTGCTGTTTTTGGTAGTTCACCCAGTTGTGAAAAAGAAATGTGTGATTCTGTATTTTGTTTGGTTCCCCTTATGTTTTATAGAAGAAATCATCTACTGAATAGTTCCATATTTTAAAATATCAGATTTAATACAAGTGCTATTCATATCACTGAACTTTAGGAGTATGATCTACAGACAACTGCTTTAGTTCTCCAGCAAACTAAGAGTTCCCTCTATCTGCGGTGTTCAGATAAACATTCTATAATGATGCCTGTTTTGTAGAATAATTAAGCAGAAAGAGAATTTTACATGAACAGATGTAGGACTGGAACTCTACTTCTGGAAAAATGTCACTCAATATTAGACAGTATAGAAGTAGAAATAGAAACATATATACACACGAATGACTTGGGCAGAAATATTTTGATTAGCTTTTTCATTGTATAAATAAATCATACCTATTAAAGAAAAGAATACAAATTGAGAATAAAAATTATTTTAGAAGAGATTCTATAATTCAGAAAGGTTAACAAATGTGTCCTAAGTTGCAGAATTTCCAGCTTCATGACCAATACAATTTCACTAAACCTTGTCACTTCCACTAATATGTGACCCACAAGAGTAGAGTTTCAATTGAGCACGGGCAGTGTGTTAGTGCTTATGGTGTTCCGGTTGCCTTTGGAATACACTGAAGAACAGGACGCCTGTCCTTCCTGACATTGCCACTCATGGTGGCCATGAGACTGAACCTTGCAGAAATCCAAATACGGGAATGTTATTGACCAAGAACCTTGCTCCTGCACTGTGAAGACATCATCACTTTTGTCTGAAGGTCAACCTGAATGTAGTAGGACTCCTAAGGCATTCCTGGGAGACTTGGGCCTTTTATTCAGGGCCTGCCCAATGGCCCCACCAAACTTGTCTGAGCCTGGTGTCTCTCCTTCACTCGGTGCCTGACATGTATCATGGTCTGATGGCTACCCGAGCCTCTTCTTGGTCCCTCTCCATTTCTCTCACAGGCATTTCTTTTGATAAAATCATTCTTTGACATCTGCTTCTTAGAGGATCTGAACTAACACCAGATGACAGTGTCTCCCTTATTAAGGAAGAAATGGACTTGATTAACTGTTACCAGCATAGGATATTACCCAAAAGTGATATTTTCAATTCTAATATATTCTTTCATAAAGTTACACTTTAGTAAAAGAATGAAATCTTGGGATTTTTTTCCCAATCTTTTCATTTTGCTTTATATTACAGGAATGTTTATTTGCTCATTACTTTGTTATATATTTTGATTAGAATAAAGAAGAAAACTGCATCTCAGGAACGTGAAGTAAGATAGAAACATTTTTGGGGGTATCAAATATGTTTCCTACTGCTGTTAGTGGCTTAAAAGAAGACAAATATATTTTCTTTGAGTTCTGGAGGTCAGAAGTCAAAAACGAGCCACAACAGATTCAAATCAAGAATTCTGCAGTGCTGTTTCTTCCCGGAGGCCCTGAGAGGAGAATCTATTTCCTTGTCTTTTCAAACTTCTAAAAGCCACTTGCATTCCTTGGGCTGTGACCCCTTCCTCTGTCTCTCCAACCTCCTGCTTCTTTCATCACATCTCCTGCTACTAACACTGCTCCTCCTTCCTCTCAATAATAAGAATCCTTGTAATTACATTGGGCCTACCTGGTTAATCCTTGGTAATCTCCCTATCTTAAAGTCTTTAATTAGTCACACCTGCAATGCCACTTTTACCATGTAAGGTAAAATATTCAGAGGTTCTGGGCATTAGTACAGAAGGTCATTACTCAGCCTACCACACCCTTCTCTTTCCATTTCTTCCTCAGATATGGAAAGAGGGGGCAAGAGAAAGGGAAACTATTGCTTAGAAGTATGAAGCAATTTTTAGGTCACTTTTTTGGTCTGACTCTTGGTATACTGAAGCTTTCACTACAACTCCATTAATTAGTCTGAGGCCAGGCAAGGAAAAGAATATTACCTTTGATCTTTGACCAAGAATTTCCTAAAAAGAAAAGGGCAAATAAAAGCTGAAAAAAAAAAAAAAAGCTAACTCAAAATTCATCTAGACATAATACATTTATATAGATATTATCCTCAACTTAGTCTACAAAATTGTTATGAATTTTGTTTCTTTTATTTTTCCTTTCAAATAAGAGAAGAAAAATTCAGTACCAAATATGTCTTCTTTTATAGAGTCAATGAGATATTCACTGAAAGATTTCTTTCCAAATTATATATGTCAAACAAAACACATAGTACATTTTTCTCATCTATTTTCTTTAACAAAAAAGTAAGTGGATCTGATGTACAAGGAAAATTTTCAAATTTTATGTACGGATATTTCCTTTTAACTCAGATCAGTAAAATAAAATAAATTTACATAAATAAATTGCCTTGAATAGTCTAATAATGAATGAAATAAAACCACACCTAAAGCAAAAGAGGAAGGAATTGTTCATGCTAATGTTTTGCCAAGCTTATATTTGTGGATATTTTTTAAAATAAACTCCTTAAAAAAAGGAAAATTTCAAATGGAGAAAGGTGTCTGCTATAACTTATTGTAAAGAAATAAGTGAAATTACATTAAATATATTAGATAAATATTTTTTGTTCTTGCAAATAACCCTGATAATGGTTTTGGGTTGGTTTGACAATGCTGGAGTTTAGAGAGGATCCAGTAAAAAGTATTTTAATTTTTAATCGAAATATCTATAAAACATGTATCTCATAAATGTATACAACATTCTTCAACCATATAATCAGAGTTATTACTATGCATTAGCTTGTTTGAGACCAATCACTGATAATTATAATGCAATGTAAGAAATTGCTAAAAAAAAGGAAAAAAAAATTACATACATTGCCATTGTCAGAAAATGAATTAATTGGTATTTTAGAGTAATAATTTAAATTTCAAAACTTGCATGACATTTTAATTATAGTAATATATTATATGGATTTCATGCATATATTTTTTAAACACATGCCTATAACACTTTCTCATTAAATCCAATAGACTGGCTTAGATGTAGACAATAAAATCATTTTTACATCCAATTAATTTCTTTCTACTTTTTGCAGGAATTTGAAAATGAAATCAACAGAAGAGACAAAAAGGTGTTTATCAATTCAATTGTTAAATATGAATTTAATCTATTTCTGTTTCGGTCATTGGGTTAAGCATATAGGGGCAGATTTAAAAACATATAACCTTGTTCTGAAATGTAGTTTCAAGGGGGAGGAAAATTACTATAAGTAAACTTGTTATGTACTGTAATATCTGACAGAATAGAAACAATTAAAAGGAATAGTGGTGGGAAGTGATTAGTTGTCTATGGTGGTTGTGAGAGTAAATAGAAAAATTCTTCCTGGGGAGTTAGCACCTTACCTAAGCTTAAAAGATGAAAATGAGTTTTCCAGGAAGGTGGAGGGTGGGATTAAGTAGGGGCATATTAATTCTAACAAATCCATTGCAGGCAAAGGAAGGATCACAAAGTGCATGGAATTTTGAAATTATGTAGTATATCTAAGAAAGTCAAGCAGTTTTGTGATGCTTGGGAAAAATTAAAAGGAAATCTGTGGAGAAATGTAAGGCTGCAGAAGAACGTGGAACCAGATATAATCTTGCCTGCTGTATTAAGCAGCATAAACTTTAATTTATATGGAATGAAGAGGAATTTTGAACTGAATATCTTAGCATCCAGATGGGGAAGAGATTTGAAAACGCCCAGCCTTGAATAATGAAGACCAGTGAAAGTGATATTTTCAATGGTAGTAGAAATGAAAGGCAATGGGTAACATGCATCAAATATTAGGATATGGAAGTGGAAGAGTTTGGCAACCATTTGTGGAAGGAGAGTTATAATTTCCAAATAATTCTGATATAGATAGCTATGCTGTACTATATATTAAAGTGGATCTATTAATTGACATTGAGAAAGTATTAAGAAACAAAATTTGAAGGAGTGATGCAAGAATATGCTTCTGGGACCTTCTGAGTTAGAGTTGATTGTGTTATACTAAGTAAAGATACCAGGATGCACTTTGATGTAGCAGATTGGAACTTGCTTCTGGATTTATGTCTTAGAGCTGTGAGTATCCACAGGAGAAGCAAGATTAAAAACTTTACTAAGAAGTCCTCTTTGGAAAGGGTGGGGAACGCCATTCTTGAATAGTGAATCAAAATACATTAAAATAGTCTACAGGAAATATCCACAGGATATTCCAAAATAAGAACTTAAAAGTGTTGATTAAATTGATTGCTGGAGTAAAAGCTAAATTATAGCACGTTAAAAATTAAACTGCACATGAGGAATGGAGAAATTGGATATAACTAAATCTTCTAAAAATTAAAATCCTAGGAAGAAAGAAGTGCCTTAGAGGTGGATGTTGTGTCAGCAAGGGAGAATTGCTCCGTAAAGTAAAGAGAAGAGAATTTTCGTGAATGCTAAGTGGAAAAAAACAAACAGCATAACAAAGGGGGTAGTGATATGAGAAATATGAAGACTGACTGCCATTGTCTTTATTTGCCAGGGCTGCTATAAAAAACACCACAAAATAGGTTGGCTTGAAAATAGGTATTTTTGTCTCACAGATTGGGAGGCTAGAAATCCAAAATTAGTATGTTTGCAGTATATGCTTTTTCGAAAGTCTGGAGCATTATAATGGATTTTCCTGCAATCCACCATCACATAGAAATCTGTATCCTTGTGCTCCCTCTCTGGTTTCTACTTCCATATCTAATTTCCTTTGCTCATAAGGCTTCATCTATATTGAATTAAGGCCCATCCTCATTCACTTTGGCCTCATCTTAGCTAACAACATATTCAAAGATCTTATTTATACATGGCTTCATACTTACTGGATTGGGGATTAGGACTTGAACATGTGTTTTGTGGGAAACATGATTCACTCCCAAAAGTGACTGATGTAGCAAATTCCCTAAAGAGACAGATAAGACCGGGCCTCAAATGAGATAGAAAAGAAAGGAACAAAGTGCTAGGTAAAGAGGTTAACTTAAACATGATGGGGAGCTGGAGGTGTTTGCAGGAGTTTGATAGGATGTAGAGTAACCTGTTAGTCCTTGAAAGTACCAAGGTATTGGATGACTCTTGGTATCATAGGTTCCCTTTGAGAGGAATATAAATAACTGGTTGCTATCTTTGAGATAAGCATCATGTAATCAGATACACTTCAGATTTTGTTACTAGAAAATTATTAATTCTGCTTGGAAGGCAATGTCCACACCATTCATCCATGGGTATTAATTATCATGGCTTATTTGACCATAAGCCCAATGAATAATAGTTATGATGGTATACATAGAACATGTTCTTCTATCCACTCTTAAGAGCCTTTTTCCAGTGAGAGGTTTCTGGTGGATTTTCATGTGTGCAACAAAGAGATGCAGACTCTGCAACTCTTTTGTGAGTCCCATCCACACTACCCTGACTCCCTTTCCTTTTCACCAATTCCACATTCTTATAAGACCATGAGCATCCAGTCAACTTAGCAACCATGTCTGAAGAATCAATGTAAATCTAATTTGTCCAGACATAGTGTTTGGAGAAAACAAGAAGTTATAGGAATTTTCCTCAGAAGTAACCAGAAACTGATAATAGAATAAACTAACAAATAGTTTTCTGCTCCAACATGTATCAGCTTATCAATTTATTATTTATAGTCAGATACAGAGCTGAATCCATGGCCTTGCCCTCCATAGTGTGGAGGTATATGAACATATGAATATGATGAAACAATCTTTTTTTTTCTAGATGTTTTATTGTTTTCTCTATATTTTAGCAAGTCCCAGCTGATTCCTCAGGAGAAGCTAAAATAAGTTAACTTTGTGTTATGTTTGGGTCAGACAGTTTAGTAAGCTGTTGTCATCATAGAATGGATCATTTTGCTAATGCTTTAAAAGTAAAATGTCAGATTGAGTTATCATTTGATTTCATTTTGTGCAATCTAAGTTCATGACTTCTTGCTTAATCAAATGCCTACAGATACCATGTCTACAAAGTCTTCTGTGGAATTTCATATACTTCCTAGATATATCCTGCAATCTTTCTGTATGTAATTCTTATTTTTCTTACCCTGATCTTTCATGTTGTCCTTATATTTATTATCTTAATAACTGTGAGATATAAATGGATAGATAGATGCATTTATCTATTGTTAGATTCTAGGAGGAAGTGTTCTGAAATGCATGGTCAATTTATCAGATATATGCCATTTTCTATTCCTTCTTCCCAAATAAAGCAATAACTTCAGTCATTGCCATTTTGCAGATTGTAGATTAGCAAATTTAAAGAATGATGTAACTTCAACCATTTATTAAATACTGGGAAGATTTATCCTTATGCAGAGTACTTACAAATGGGAAAATTTGTTTCCTGCAGCAAGGTCATAAAATGACATTAAATTTTCATACCTGATTCATGCCTGGCAATGAATGACCTGATTCCTTCTATTTTTCATAGCTTCTATTCTTCATCATCCAGTCTTTTGAGAAACAATCATCTAACTCTCAAAAGTACTTAATAAAATGGTGGTAAAGACTGCAAAAAGCTGAAATATATTTAAAATTTTTAAAATATTTCTATTTGCTGGATAAAGATGTCAACAAATTGGTTGCTTTATAACTTCCCATTAAAAGGGAAGTTCCCAGTTTTCTCCCATCCTCTTACCATGCACACACACTTACAAAATGCTGCAGACAATTTGACATTCACTTTGAGAGTGTTTTGTCTACCAGCCCATTCCTAGATCCAACTTCTGTTATGGTTAGGCCTTTTTGTGCATGTGAGGGCCAAAAATTGGAAACTCCCAAACCATTTTAATATGAATATACACTTTAAGCATCTTTGTAGTCTAAAACTGTAGTTGAAAACCTTAGTGTCTGTGGCAAATTATGGCCTAACTTCTCCATATTTCTTTTATGGTCTTGTGGTTTTTCTCTCACATTTGCTAGAATCTTCTATTGCTACCAAAGATACATACTCCATGTTTGAAAACTAGCTAGAGAGAGTATAAAGACACTAACTGTTTTCCAACACCCTAAGTGGGCAGAGACCATAACTTTCAGAAATTACCAACTAGCCTATGCAATGCTCTGCCACACAAAATGGCCCCCTTGTCCCCTCATTCTCCTCGCCACTACCAAGGACATTCTTTCTTTCAAAGGACTTTGAGAATAACTAACGCATATAAAATATAGGCAGGAAATCTGAAAATAAAATGTATTCAGAATTCATTTAAGAATTTAAGATATTCACTTGGAGTATAAAATCAGAAATTCACTGAGATGAAAAGCAACAAAGCAAGAGGAAAAAGCAATGGGAGGAGAGGATGTAATCAAAGTAGAGATGGACCTCATAGAAAGTTTTTCAAGGAAATTGACAACAGGATTAAGATTCTCTTGGATTTGACCCTAGATGGCACTAAGGAGCCATGGCTTTCAGGTCCTCGCCCTTGGGGGGCTTCCTGGGCACCTGGGCAAAATTTCTTAGAAGCAGTACGGCTTGGAGCAGAGCAAAGCAGCAGACCTAAAAGTATCTGGAAAACTATTCCTAATCTATAAAGAAATTCAGTTTCAAATCATATATAATGTAAAAGCATATGCTGTTCTTAATGAAAAGAGTGATATATTTTCACTCTTTTGATTGTTTTTCTTGGGAGTTAACAGTTTTGATTTTATTTGTTCTTATTTGGTTGAAAAGAATTTTGATTAAATCACTGAGTGAATTCATCTTTAGAAGGGAAGGTAAGTTGTAAGTAAATAAGCAAATGAAAAGATATTTTATCTACCTCTCATCTCTCTCTTTCTTCCATTAATCTATAAAAAGAATAAATGGTATGAGCAGGATCCTGGAATCATAACTCATTTATGTGACCCCAATATCCACCACTTTTTACTTTGAAATTTCCTCATTGTGAAATAGATAGAAGAGAATGCTTATCTCCTATATGAGTTTTTGTTTTGTTTTGGTTTGCTTTGTTTTTTTTTGAGGATTAAATGAGTGAATATCTGTGTATAATAGAACTGCCTGGTCCATGGCCAATCATAGACATGTTGATTTTCTCCTGAATGGAAGCATTTTCAGGGTAATTTTTAATTTTGTATACTGCTATATTTCCAGTGTCTGGAACAGTATCTAGTACATGACAGGTGCTCACAAATATTTTCCAAATGAAACAAACAAAAATAATAATAATAATAGGGACTCAATGTAGTAATGATTCTGATGTTGAAAACAAATCAGATTGAACAGAAAGAATGGTGAACTATATACTAAAAGAAACTTTTCTTTGTTGATAAAAGGGAATTCAACCTTCTCAAGTCTTTGATTACAAGTTTTAAAAGTAATTCTGACACAGAAGAACACACAGAGTGCAAAACAATGGGGGGGGTGGCGATAAATAAATAAATTTTAAAAAGCTTATAGGCATACAGACGGTTTAAAATTAAGGTCCAATTTCCGTTTAATAAAGAATGGGAAATCAACAAACCAGAAAAAAATAAAATAGAAGCAATCTTATAATCAAGATGATTTTTATAACTTTGATTTTATGTTTGTCACTCTTCTCATGTGGTATATTTTATTCTGAAGAAATGTGGTGCACATGAATTTACAACACTTATTGAAAGTTGTGTAAAGAAAACAGTCTATAAAGAATATTGTTAAATTCTTTCTGTGTTTATCACTATTTTGGGCTTTTATTCAGACTCAATCAATATATACTACTTTTTCCCGAGATTGATGGCATACACGTCATATATATATTGCAGGTATAGTTTAAAAATGGACTCATCCATATTTTCAAAGCTTTATTTCTTTCCCACATTTTCAGCCAAATATAAATATATATAATGATAATTGGATATATTCTATATGTGTTGGCATAAGTGGATGTCTATATAATTGAAAAGATATTAAGGGCAACAAATTTAGATATTTGTCCATTAAATACATCCTTGTCCACTACTCAACGTATGAGCTTCTTTCATCAATTATCCAGTCACATAGAATCATTCCTTCTCTAATATAAGTTCCTGAAGAGTTGGAAAACTATAAACCAAATATTTACAGTATATTTAAAAAGAACTGATACATTAGAGGGCCTGCTGATACATAAATATAATAATAGGACTCTGTTGTTCAAAGCAGCCATTTACTGGACAGTCTCCTTATTGATCCTAGATTACAGCACAGATAGTTCTTATCATGCTCATCTCTGAAAAATTTGCCAAATACAAAGAATTATTTTATAACAATTTATGTGGTAATGACATTTTGCCTATGATTATATTTTCATATGTTGAATAGCTCAAATCATAAAATAATAAATGGAACTGCATATAGAACTTAGAGTTATATTATTTATATTTGTATATATATATATTTGATAAAATAGAGGGGTTACTTATGAAAATATTTTTAAATGTATCATTACATGTTGGAAGAGATTCAGAAAAATTGTGCTCATGTATTCTTAAATGTCGTTAGCAACATTTTTACAAAAAGTATAGACTGCAAGGGAGAATGAATTAATGAGTATGTTTGCTTTTGAAGTGTTAATCTGGGTTAAAAATGACTTCAAAAGAAACTGCAGAGAGGGATTAATTTTCATTAAGTTTTTCAATTAGTTGCAGAACTAAAATTTTGTTTTGTTTCATTTAAATGCCATTTCTCCCTGGACCAGCAATTTGTTAGAAATTTTTGTTGTTTTGCTGAAATCATGAGAAGTTCTTTTAAGGAAGCTGGAAGTACTAATGAGAAACTCCTGGAAATACTCCAGTGTCACTTCTAAACCCCAGGACTCTGGAAGTTTGAAATAGAACAGAAAAAAAAAAAATGAGCAGGAATTAAAATAATAGAAAAAGTACAGAGAAACATACCTTAAGACGTCAACTTACTTATTTACACTATAAGTACAATCCTAGAATATTGGGATAAAGTTGAAAAAATGCAGCTGGGATTCCAAATAAACATTTTCTAAAGGTGAGAAAAATTAACTCTTCATTTTATCACCATTAAATGTGTGATATTTAAAAAATACCTCTTTCTGGCTCACGGATTTTATTTCAATAATCTGAAGGGCCAATTATATCTTATCTGTAAGTCTTAAATTGTTTTCTGGCCACTCACAGTGATTACTTGAAAGTATTATAAAAGCCTCTGCTGAGGGATTTGGGAAATTGGGAGCAGAGAAATACAGTCTAGCATCTGCCTTCTACTTTTTCAGCTGAAACAGCACTTTTTACTTTAAATTGTTTTTTAATATATTGAGCTTCTGTGTTAGATGCCACTTTCAGAAAGTTTTCAGGCTTAAAAAACAAATGGACTGTCTGTTCTCTAAAATTCAGTGACATTCTCACTAAGAAATTAAAGCTTATTTTTCCCATAGATAAGGTATTTTATAAATAGACATTTCAAGAAATTATTAGGGAAATCTTAGTGATATATGAAAATCCTTAATTTGAGGTTTTGCTCAATAATACATATCAGTACAGATATTTAGGTAGTGATTAATTTATTTTTAATTAAGCAATTAAACTAAAAAGATCTTGTTTTCACATCCATGAAACAGTGAAAGCATGTGGTTAACAGAGTCCATTGCATCAGCTACGTTTTTCTTCAACCTGAAAATTGTCACTTCATAATGAAATGAGTATAATTTAAGTAAAGTTAATTATTAAAAATGATATCTCAATACACATATGATCTTCAATTTAACATATATGACAATCAAAAATTATATGCCCATAATTTAGTTATTAGTTATGATATCAAATGACTTAATTTAACAAAGGGTTTATGTTCTATGTAAAAGAGAATATACTTCACATATATTTGAGATGAAATTCTTTTAATTTGTACTCATATAATTATATATATTGAAAAGAAATACATTTCTTGCCAAGATAAAAAATTGAAATCACTTAAAAGAAAGATGATATTAAGCCTAACATTTTGTTTTTTAATTATTGTGCTAGGTTGAGTTATGTACCTCAGGACAAAAACAAAAACAATCAAAAGAACATGTTCTTAATCTTAATCCCATAGCTGTGGATGTGAACCCATTGTAAATAGGACTTTTTGAAGATGTTAATTTTAGTTAAGGTATGGCCAACTGAGTGAGGGGGAGTCTTATTCCTGTTACTGTAGGCCTTATTAAAAAAAAAAAAAAAAGCTGTGGGAGGAACTGAAAGGTGGGGAAGAGCTGGAAGACAGAAGTCAGCAGTTAGCAGGAACACAGATGAGAAAGGAGAGGACATAGTGATGTGGCCGGAAAGCCAAGGATCATCAGGGATTGCTGGCCAGTCAGAACACTATCCTGCGAGGAAGGAAGCCTTCTAGCCTTTAAAACATGAGCCAATAAATTCCTGTTGTTTAAGCCAATGCTTTGTGTGGTATTTGTAATAAAAGCTTGGAAACTGTTATGAGACAGTTATGTTCTTCTCAGGTTTCTTTCCTATTTTTTCCCATTGAAAGAATAACATTTCTTACTGAAGAAGATGAATGAATCATAAACGATATGAATTTCCCTGATGACTAATGATGTTGAAAATCTTTTTGGCCATTTTTATATCTTCTTTGGCGAAATATCTGTTGAAGTTCTTTACGTATTTTTAATGGGTTTTTGTCTTTTTGTTATTGAGTTGTAGCAGTTTTTCAAATATTGTGGATATTAAACACTTACCAGATAGATGATTTCAAAATATATTCTCCCATTCCATAGATTGTCATTTCATTTTCTGGTTAATGTTTATTTTAGTTCACCAAAGGACTGCCAATGTAAAGTACCTGAAATGGGTTGGCTTTTATAAAGGAGATTTATTTGGCAATTTTCATGGCAATTTCAAGGCCGTGAAAAGTCCAAACCTAGGCACCATCAGAGATCCTTTCTCACCAACGTCAGCTGCCACTTTTTGATGCCAGATGGCCAGTGACCTCTGCCAAATTTTGAGCTCAGCTGAAGGCAACTAGGCATAGGGCTTGTCTCTTTCTGGCCACCCTATATCAGTCATGGATGTTCTGCTTTCTTCCTGAGTTCAGCTGTAAGCTTTCAGGCATATAGCAGGGCTGGTCTCCTCTTGAGCTGCTCCACGGTCCCAGGCTCTTGGAGCTTCATGCTTAAGCAGTCCTCTAGTTCTCTCTCTGACATGGCAGAATCAAACATGTTGGCTTCTTTTTCCTGTGTCTGTGTGTCTTTCTCTTTGTGTCTCTGTTTTTATCAGACCCAGCAAGAGGGTGAAAACTCAATCGCATCATGCCTCACTGACATAGTCCAATCAAAAGCCCAAAATTGATCTTATCAAGTAATCTGATCAAAGGACCCTCAACCAAATATAATGGAATCAAAGGGTATCACACCCACAGGAATAGATTAGTTTAAAAACATGATCTTTCTCTTTTTACGATTTATAAAATAATTTCAAACTGCCGCAATGTCCTTTCATGCACAAAAGTTTTTAATTCTGATGAAGTCTATTTTATTAATGTTTTCTTTTGTCGCTCATGTTTTGGTGTAATATCCACAGTCATGAAGATTTCTTTCTATATTTTCTCTAAGAGTTTTGTTTTATGGTTTTAACTCTTGCATTCATCTAGGTGTTTGTTCCATTTAAAGTTAATATTTGCACATGGAGTTAGGCAGGGAATCTAAATTCATTCTATTTCATATGGATATCCAGTTTTCTCACTAAAATTTATTGAAGAGACTATTCTTTCTACATTTAATGTACTTAGCAACCTTGTTGAAAATCAGTTGGTCATAGAATTGTGGCCTATTTTTTTCATTTTCCTCATCATTATTTAAATTGAACAATTATTACATATTTATTGATTAGTTAGACATGCAATTTTGTGAAATGCTTTTAAAATTGTATTGCCAATTTTCCAATATTTTTAATAAAGGTGCAGAATTTAGATATTTTCTTGCTGAAATCCTTGTTTGGGTATATATCTTGCAAATATTTGCTACTACTCCTTAACTTGTGTTTTCATTCCTGCAATGAGATTTTACAATAAACAGATGTATTAAATTTTAGTGCAGTTCAATTTATAAATATTTTTCCTTATGATTAGTGCCTTCTGTGTTACAAATTAAATAGTTCCATCCCCAAGCTCTTGAAATAATTTTTCTTTCTTTTGTTCTAGAAACTTTATTGTTTTACCATTAATATTCAAATCTACAATTCCATTAAGATTGATTTTCAAGAATGATGAGGTAGGGGTCAAATTCTATTATTTTTTTCTAAAAAGATAGCCAAGTGACCTAAAATTATTTTCTAAAATGATTTGAAATCACTTTTCCTGAGTCAACAGTCCATATATATTTGGATCTTTTTTAAAACTCACTATTCTGTTCAATTTTAATATTTGTCTTATTTGCCTATTGTTTATTGTCTATTGTTGCACCACTTTAATTTCTATTTGTTGATGATATATAAGAAACATAGATTTTATTTTGTTATTAATTTATGTAGCTATGTAATGAACTCACTGGTTGTTTTCTACATTGCTTTATGTTTTGGAATTTCCAGGTAGACAAATCAGTCATCTACAAGAGTGGTCATGTTTTCACATCCTTTCCATTATTCATGTCTGTGTGTGTTATTATAACATTGACTAGAAATTTGAGAACAATATTACCACAAGGGGTTATGGAACACAAGCCTGGCCTTTTTCTTATCTTGAATGTAAATGGAGCTGTTTTTGTGCTTATGTGTGACATTGGATTTTTAATTGAGATAGAAATTTATTTTGTTGTTAAAGAAGAATAATTCTACTTCTAGGAAATAAAATAATCTGAAAACACATGAAGTTATAGTGACCACAATTAGCAATAATATCTCTAAGAGAGGGTTATAAAACAATCTTACTACAAATTTAACAGCACTTATTTTTGTTATTACTATTAAAATAGCGTGTACTTCTCTCTCTTCATGGATTCAAAATGATGGTTTCTTTTATTCAATTTATGGTAGATGTTTGAAGGCTATTTTATATGCTTATATTTTGTTCCTAATTATATTTTCTCTTAAAAATATTATTTTGTACCAGTTGTCATAAGTAAATTGATCAAAATATATTCAAGGCAAAAAACTAAACATGGAGGAGGACCAAGTTGGCGGCAGAGTAAGGATCTCCTAGAGTCAGCTCATCCCACAGGGCAGTTTGTAATCACCCAGAGACATCTAAAGCACCTGTTTGAGGGCCCAGGAGACCAGAAGAGTATCCTGCAACATCCTTGAAAGTATGGAAGGAGAAGACTGCCCATTTGCAGAGAAGATTCATAAGTAGAGCACTACATGCCATGGAGGCCAGTGCCTGCAGTGCAAGCTGCCTCAGGAGCTATGCCATGGCTAAAATTGGAAGCTCCATTTCCCAAAAATGGGTAAGAAGTAACAGTTAGGCACCAACTTCAGTGACTGATTAGTAAATTCATCTGCCTAAAGAATAATCTTAAGAACACCTAAGCTTTGAAACCGTCCAAGTCAGAAGGTGGTCCGTAGCCACCATTTTAACTCCGCCACCAGCATGAGCGGAAGCTGGACTGATTGAAATCACAGTGCTGGTAGGGACTAGTTTCTTTCCACTCAGATCAGACTGCAAGTCTAGCCTGAACTCCAGCCCCAGCTCTGGCGGGGAAGAAGTTAGGGGGATCTGAACTAGCCTCTCCAGGAAACTGCAGGCCACACCACGGAGGCTGGTGCCCATCTTCCACTTTTAGTGCAAGCTGCCTCAGGAGCTATTCCATGGTTGGAGTTGGAAGCTCCATTTCCCATAAATTGGGAAGGAAGAGATGGTTGGCCACTGACTTCAGCTACAGATTAGTAAGCTTGGCTGGCTAAAGTATAATCCTAAAAACAGCCAAAGTTTGAACCTGTCCAAGATGGAAAGAGGACTGTAACCATGATTTTAACTCCACCTTTGGCATTAGGGGAAGCAAACCGATTGAAAAGAACAGTGAAGTTAGGGACTGGCTTCTTTCCACCAAGATTGGAATGCAGCCACTAGCCTAAGCTCCAGCCCCACCTCTGGCAAGGAGGTAGCTGGGGAGACCTGTATCAGTCTATCAAGGTAACTGCAAGTGCTTTTGGCTGGCAAAGACTGAATTGTCAGGCACCTGGTACTCCATCCCTGCACCCCAATAAGATAAGAGAAGAGCTGTGTTTCCTTGGCTTCTCCATGCAACTGTAGGCATTTTCCGCCCACGCAAACTTGTTTGTTAAGTGCCTTCTATTCCATCACCACCTCTTTTCCCCCTCATAAGATAGGAGAGGACTGAATAGACAGAAACAAAGCAAAGTTGGAGGACTCTCACTTCCAGACTTTAAATTATATTACCTAGCTACAGTGGTAAAAACAGCATGGTATTGGCAGAAAGACAGACACATAGATGAAAGGAACCGAACTGATGGTTCAGAAACAGACTTTCACATCTATGGTCAAGTTATTTTTGACAAGCCTGTCAAACCCACCCAGCTGGGGCAGAACAGTCTATTCAACAAATGATGCTAGGAGAACTGGATATCCATAGCCAAAAGAAAGAAAGAGGACCCCTATCTCACACCTTATGCAAAAAATTAACTCAAAATGGATCAAAGACCTAAATATAAAAGCAAGAACCATAAAGCTCCTAGAAGAAAATGTTGGAAAACATCTTCAAGACCTGGTGGTAGGTGGTGTATTCTTAAACCTTACACCAAAAGCACAGGCAATGAAAGAACACGGATAAATGGGACCTTCTCAAACTTAAACACTTTTGTGATTCAAAGGACTTCTTCAATAAGGTAAAAAGGCAGCCCACTTAATGGAAGAAAATATTTGGAAACCATATATCCGATAAGGGTTTGGTTTCCATTCTATATAAAGAGATCATACAACTCAACAATAAAAGAGCAAGCAATCCAATTAAAAAATGGTCAAAAGATTTAAATAGACATTTCTCCAAAAAGCAAATACAAATGGCCAAAAAACACATGAAAAAAATGTTGCATATCACTAGCTATTAAGGAAATGCAATTCAAAGCATCACTGAATTATCATCTCACACTGCTTAGAATGGCCATTATTTAAAAAACAGAAAACAATACGGGCTGGAGAGGATGTGGAGAAATAGGACACTCCTTCACTGTTGGTTGGATTGTAAAATGGTGCAGCCTCTGTGGAAGACAGTTTGGCAGTTCCTCAGGAAGCTAATATAGAGCTGCCATATGATCCAGCAATTCCTCCAGTAAGGATATATTCAGCAGAACTAAAAACTGTGACACAGACAGACATCTGCACACCGATGTTCTTAGAGGCATTATTTACAATTGCCAAAAGATGGAAACAACCCAAGTGTCCATAAACCAGTGAAAGGATAAACAAAATGTGGTATATACGTATGATAGAATATGATGCTGCAGTAAGCAGAAATGAAATTGGAACACATATGATAACATGGATGAATCTTGAAGACGTTATGCTAAGTGAAGTATCCCAGACAAAAAAGGACAAATATTGCATCTTCTCATTAATATGAACTACATATGAAGAATAAATGCATGGATTTAAAACCTAGAGTATAGATTATTAGGAAATAAGAGGAGGGTTGTGAAGAACTACTGATGCTTAATGTATGCAGAAGTTTTAATTAACTTGACTGTAAAAGTGTGGAAATGGATAGAGTTGATGGTAACACATTATAGTGCTAGCAGCTGGTCTATAAATGGGATTGTGGCTGAGAAGAATAGTCTATGGATGTAAATGTCAATTGAAAGAAAGCTAGAGAATAACCTAGGGATTGAATAACACAGTGAACCCAAAGGTGGATGAGAATTGTGATTGATAGTACAGATGCAAGAGTGTCCTTCTGTGAGCTAGAGCAGATGTATGTCACTATTGCTGGGTGGTGAAAATGTGGAGAAGCATGGCAAAAATACAATTGCTGTGACCTATAGACTGTGGTTAACAGCAACACTGTGATATTCTTATATCAATGCCAAAGATGTACTTTACCAAATGTGTGCTATAGACCATGGTTGGTGGTAGTAGTTTAATGATATTATTTCATAATCTGTAACAAGTAGTCCACCAAGGTGTGGTGTGCTGTTGAAGGGGTATTGTATGGGACTTCTACACATGTGTGAATGTTTTAGAAGTCCACATCCTCTGTAATAAAAATATATTTTAAAAAATAATAGGATTGGTTGGGGGAAAAAATACACCAAATGTAAGATATAGACTAAAGTTATTAGTAATAGTTTGAAGATGCTCTGCATAGTTTGTAGCACATGTTTGTAATGATGTTGCAACAATGTTTCACAACAATGCATGGGTGATGTATGGGCCCTCTGCATGATGTTATGCATGTTTATTTCGTAAGTTCACAACTTTTGCTATACACTTATTTTTTATGTGTGTTCATGTATGAATGCTATACTTCAATAAAATATATATTAAATATATATTCAGGGCATATACATAATTTAGTTGCTAAATATTTCAAATTCTTTTCTTCCTAAGCCAAATAAAGTAGTTGTGCCTATTAGATGTGAATTTCAGCTTAACTGAGTAGATTGCTGGAGGAAATCAGGCAATGAGAAATAAACCTGTCTAATTGCTGGAAAAGTGGGAACCTAACCTAATATTTTAGACAGAAGGGCCAGTTATGGGAATGGGCAGAATACAAGTGTAAATAATGTGTTAGGGCTGTTGATACTGGGCGAATTCCTTCAGTTCAAATAATGCCTTGAAAATAAACTTAATCGATTGCATTTCCCCAAACAGCTAATACACAGAACTATTTTTCTTTTAGAAATGCCTTATGTTGAGAGAACCCAAACATTTAGCCACACATGAATGTGTTCAAGAGAATAGATTTAAAATGTCTTAAATCTCTCCATTGACTAGCTGCCTGACCTAGGAAAAGTCAATCTCTACAAATGAATTCCCTCATGTGTATAATAGATTACATATTAGTAATTCTTTTAGAATTCTTGAAGATTAAATGATACATTCCTCATAATATACTCAGTATAGTTTCTGCTGGGTAGTATATGCTCAATAGCCATTATTAATTTTTGCTATTGCTATTGTTGTCCTTAAATTTGAAGCCATTCAAATTTGAAACCTTCAACAAGGAATAAATGCAACATTAAAATCCTAACAAAGGTGTATTATTTGACAGAAAATGTTTATATACCAACCAAAATGTGAATCAGTTTTTAATTTCTTTACCTCCTGTTTGCTAATTTTATATGTAGCTAACATAGTTCAATGCTAATTTATTGCATGGAGAAGAAAGCAAATAGTATTTAAATTATTCAAAAGTTTTGAGTAAGCTGGAAGTAATCACTCATTCTAACTTCCTGATCAGTAACTGTAAAGGCAAGGGTCAGAACACATCATTCAATGAATAATTTACATCCATTTACATAAATATTGGTGAAATAAATGTTATGAAAAATGCTCAGAACTCTATGTCTAGTAAACCAACTTTATCAACAGGACAGATTCTAAAATTGTTTGCAGATCTATATAGTTAGGTTAGCAGGATTCAGTCCTTCACTTTTATGCTTCCATAAATATATCAGGATAGAATTATGTATTTGTGGATGTGTTGTAATTTATTTTCCAAAGTGCATATTGAGAAAGAGTTATTTCTTGCATAATGGCAAAAGCATGAATAGGAAACTATATGTTCAGATGATTACATGTTTATATAATTTTTCAAAGGTAATGAAAATTAAATTAAAGCCTACTTTAAAATCCTAAAGCTAATTACATTGAGTTTGTATATCTTGCAAGGAACAGATTTTAGAATTGTTAGGACTAACACATGCTACAAGACTAACTGAATAAGTGGCTGCTAGAAAAATCTGGTAAATTTATTAAGTTTGTAATGGAATTATTGAATTTAATTTGATGACATTATCAAACACTTCATCATTCTTTTTAAGTAGTAGTTTTGGATTCTTCAAAAATTTTAAAGCTAAAAAAAAAATGGAAAAACCTAATACTTGATAATCCACTTTCTAGTTCAAGATGGATTAGAAAGTGGGAGCAAAAAATTGAAGAAAATTAAAGCAAACAGAAAAGTAAATTAACGGAGAGGTTGCTGTCATTTATCTTAACTTAATAGAAAACTTCTCTCTCCTGCAGAATATAGCAGTCCATCAACTTCAGCAATCAGCTTTGTAGTTTTGAATGCTTGTAGCTGCTTCATTTCAGAATAGTCACATCAATCACTTCCTAAAGATTTCTAGTCAGTGGAATTAATAAGAATTGTCCACATCACTTTAAGATTTAGTAGAGGTGAAGGAAAATTTTCTGATAATACTGAAGTCAGAGCTTTTATGGTTCAATCACTGTTTTGAGGAACATTTCAGGAAAAAGTTACCAAAAAAATGTCTGGATAAATTCATATTGAAATATTAGTACTGTCATTGACTACAATCCGTTTTAAATTAGTTATGTGTGCTTAATTTAAGGTCACTTAAGTAAAAGTAGAAATGCTCATGATTTGTATAAGTTTTATAATAATTTTGTAATTTCAATTAATTATTTTTAAATAATTATTTCCCTGTCTACTTTATATTGTAGAATACAATATAAGAAATATATAGTGTTTTGTATCAGACACACTAAAATAAAAACATCTATTCAAATTTTAGATGGTAGAATAATTAATCTGTATAACAGAGTCCTACATGTATGCAAAATTCCTGTGCATCTATGTTTTTATGGATCCCCAGTAGTCAAAATTCAAGGAAAGCATCATAAAAATGAAGAGCTTTATGAAAGGGAAAAAAGGGAAGAGAGAATCTCTTTTACCTCTGTGACAATAGCATAATTTTAAAAATTGCTTACATGCAAAAATAATAATTATAAAGAAATATCACATTTCATATAAAGAAAGCTATAGTTTTATAGAATACATATTTAATTAAAAATTTTAAGAACATTAAAATGATCTTTAAATGTTAACAATAAATAAGAAGTACTTAATTTAAATAAAATGCAAATGCTAATATACATAGATACCATAACTAAGGGATTCATTGTTTTAAAAGTAGATACTGGAACACTTTTGGCATTATGGTGGTGGTGGATATCCAAGATTATCTACTGGGAATCTATTGGGTTAAAAGTACCTGGATCCCCATTTTGAACAATGGTAACATCTTGGATTACTTCTCAGAAAGAAGCAATTCTTTTTACGACAGGATGTGTAATATTAAAGTGCTCAAAATGCACAGACAAACATTAGAACACTTAAGTCAGATGATTGGAGTGGAATTCATCCTTTTGCATGCTCAAAAGCCCATTCTTTTTATTGTTCAGATGCAACAGCGGCAGTTCCCTACCCAAGTTATTCCACTAACGGATTATTATATCATTGATGGAGTGATCTATCAGGCACCAGACTTGGGATCAGTTATAAACTCCAGAGCACTTACTGCAGTGCATGGCATTCAGTCAGCTCTTAATAAAGCTATATCATATTGTCAATATCATCCCCTCCAACGGATATTACTGGCACTTCAAAGATCATAAAGAGCACGATAAAGTCAAACTTAAAGCCACAAAGAAAGAAGCACCAAGCTCTATTTTCCGGAGGTAATGAGTGGATTTTTTACTCTTAGATCTTAGATAAAAATTTCTGCCCAAATTTGTGCTGTGGTCAGACGAAGAAAGAGGCAGATCCAATACCAGAAGCTGTAAAATCTGAAGGGAAGGAGAACAAAATGTCAAACAGATAGTGAGCACTAAGCAACCCCTCCACCCCCACCCCCCCGCCGAGAAGTGGATGAGACTCATAGTGAGTGCTGAACAAAACTCCTCTTGTCCATTACCAGACCTCATTTCTGTGGCAGGCTCTTGAGCTTTAAAACACTTTGCCACGGTCCTCTTCATTTTATGGAATGTACTTGTTCTTAAAGAAAGGATGTTATTCCCATCATGTTTTCTGTATGAACATGTCTTAAGTATCTTTTGTATAAAGATGGAAAAATCGTATGTCCATCCACAGGTGAATGAATAAACAAAATGTGGTATAGACATACAATGGAATATTATTCAGCTATAGAAAGGAAGTTCTGATACATGCTACTACATGGATGAAACTTGAAGTTATGTTATGTTAAAGAAAACAGACACAAGAGGACATATGCTGTGTAATTCTAGTCTTATTAAATAAGAGAATGTGCAAATTCATAGAGAGACAACAGAGTTCAGAGTACAAATTACCCAGAAGAGGGGAAAAGGGATGTTTTAGAATCCTAGGCTCCTGTATTAGTCAGCCAAAGGGGTGCTAATGTGAAATACCAAAAATGGGTTGGTCTTTATAAAGGGTATTTATTTGGCATAGAAGTCCACAGTTACCAGGCCATAAAGCATAAGTTTCTTCCCTCACCAAAGTCCATTGCCACGTGTTGGAGCAAGACAGCTGCCAACATTTGCCCAGGGTTCAGGCTTCTTAGATTCCTCTCTTCCCGGGGCTGCATTTCTCTCTGGGCTTAGCTCCTGTTTCCTCCACAAGGTCAGCTGTAGGCGATCAGGCAAACAGTTCTTTTCTCTTCTCCTGGGGCCTCCTTTCCAACATCAAAGCTGCTTCTCAAAGACTGCTCTTGCCATGCCTTTTATATTTGATTCCCTACCCACAAAGGGGTGGGGCTCAACACCCTAATCATAACCTAATCATGCCCAGATTAACAGATCAGTTTACAAGCATGATCCAGTTATATTTTTGGGATTCATAATCACATCAAATTGGCCAATGGTTACAGCTCCTTACAGCAAATACTATGACATGGTTCAGCTTGAACAATGGGAATTTATTAGCTTACAGTTTGAAGCCGAGAAAATATCCAAATCAAGGAATCATCAAAGAGATTCTTTCTTCCCGAAAACTGGCTGCTGGCAAGGCTCCTCTGCCACAAGGCAAGGCACATGGTGGCATCTGCTGGTCTCCACCTTCTCTTCCAGGTTTCTTTGATTTCAGCTTCTTGGTTCTGTGGCTTTCTCTCTCTCTCTGTATTCATTCTGTTTATAGGACTTCAGTAATAGGAATAAGATCCATCCTGAATGAGGTGGGTCACAATTTAACCGAAGTAGTCTCATCAAAAGGTCCCACTTCCAATGGGTTTACAATAGGTTAATTTGCAATGAATGGAGAGTTTCTGTTTGAAAAACTTGGTAATGGATGGTGGTGATGGTAGCACGACATTTTGAGTATAATTAATGCTACTAAATCCTATGCTTGAGAGTAGATGAGATGGGAAATTTTCTATTGTATATATGTGACCACAATTAAAATTTTAGAAAGTGAGATTAAGGAGACAATGACAATTAAATGCAAACATGATCCTAGACTGGAACTAATAATGGAGGAGAAAATGCTCAAAAGGACAACTGAAAAAAGTGAAATATGGACTGTATCCTTTAAATCAATGCTAAATATTTTAAACTTTGTAGCTGTACTTAAGCTGGTTACATAAGTGAGATCTTTGTTCTTAAAAAACATATATGGAAGTGTTAAGTCTTAGAGAAGCATGATGTATGCAACCTACTGTCCAATGTTTAAAAAGATAGATAGATATAGCAAATAGCAAATGTGGCAAAATGCTAAAAGTTGGTTAATTTAGGTATCTGGATGGGGAATATGTTAGAGTTTTATGTATTGTTTTTGTTTTATTTTT